>VIAB01000490.1:321454-332103 GCA_009801035.1 Oophaga pumilio
AAATCAGCAAGGGATCAAATACTTATTTCCCCCACTGTATCTAAATGTTGTTGGGGCGTGCAGCCTCAACCCCACTTGAATATATGGAGGATGTAGTGGGGTGCAACTTGTGGACCCCTATCCCCATAATAAATAAGGATTCCAGAGGCGGCCTTTATGGTGGTTTTGATGATCCATGTTCATACCACGGCAGGTGGCCTGCCTGTATAATGCAATAAGCACTGCTTATGAAGATCAGTCAGGAACTTGGGGCTCACTCCTAATAGGGGCCTACCAGAGGATTCACCTATTCTCCCATGAGTCAGTCCGAGCCTGCCATAAATGTTTTCATTGTAAGTGGAAAAAGATATAATGTAAGGCTATCATAAGCCAGAAGAATCTATTGTTCACCAGATGCCTGCACTGTGTTAACAGAAACAATATGCTTCACGGTGACTAATTCTAGTGACTAATCTGCCGAATCAACTATTGAAGAGCTTTTTATTTTAGTAAGGAACAGCAAGTAAGCAATCAAACTCCAGATGATACCTTTACATTGTGCTAATTAAATATATATAAGACAGGATATTGAAGAGAAAATGAACTTCATATGGTCAGGGTTGAGCTAACAGATTCCTACAAAATGTAAGATGTCGCTGTGTAGGTTTAATTAAAGTCAAAATGATTTCACAAAAGTATAAGTAACAGAGAGGCGAGCATACGTAGTGGGAGCAATGATGCTGGGAATACCAGAAAGGCCATAACATAGCAGAAATGGTATGGTTAAAAGCAAAGTGCCACAAACATTACTGGGAACCAGTAGATAGAACAAAATCAGATAATTAACAACACAAAAACAGTACAGATCCAATACCAAAAAACTGAGTCTGACACATAAATGAGCTATAACGTAACATTTCTTATTGTAAGGGCCACATTATTATTATTTTTTTCTGATATGAATCAAAAAGATACAAAATTTGGTATTCAGTTTGCAAATTTATCGTATGATAAACCAAAAACTGCCATCTGATCAAATAAAGCCTCACGTAGTTTCAGCATAGAATAAGGGATTTAGTGTCAAAAAGGTAAGGTTCCAGAACTATGGACTTTTATGCGGTGTCACTTCACAGTGTCACTCAGCTGATTCTCTTACTGTGCAAGCATCAAATAGAAAGTCCTTCATTACATAAACCACAAGTGACCGGCTAACTGCCTTGTAGTTGCCAAAGTAAAAGTGAGCTGATATTTAGGACTCTCAAATATTGACACTTAGAACCAGATGTTGTGGCAAATTTTTGAAATGTATGCTTTATCCCTAAAAAGTAATTACTGTATGTCAACATTTCTGGTTGAGATGTGTGGATCTTTCTAAATTCAAATTCACCAATTTTGCCAAATTTCCCACAAAAAATAGATTCACAGCAAATAAATTTGTGCAAATTTCTGTACTGTGAAGCTTGTAATTGCTTGGAAAAAATAAGAGGGTAAGAAGAAGTAGAGTGATAGAGTCACTCGCTGGCCATAATAGTTTACAATTTACAGGCAAGAGAGATGGAGAGGGAGAACTCCGCTGACCATAAGAGCTTACACTCTACAGGAGAGAGAGGACCTTCTTGACCATAAGAGCTTAAACTGTACAGGAGAGAGAGAGGACCCTGCTGACCATAATAGCTTACACTCTACAGGAGAGAGAGAGAGGACTCTGCTGACCATAAGAGCTTACACTCTACAAGAGAAAAAGAGAGCAGACCCTGCTGACCATAAGAGCTTAAACTCTACAGGAGAGAGAGAGGACCCTGCTGACCATAATAGCTTACACTCTACAGGAGATAGAGAGGACTCTGCTGACCATAGGAGCTTACATTGTATAGCAGAGAGAGAGAGGACCTTCTTGACCATAAGAGCTTAAACTCTACAGGAGAGAGAGAAAGAGAGGACCCTGCTGACCATAACAGGTTACACTCTACAGGAGAGAGAGATAACTCCACTGATCATAAGAGCTTACACTCTACAGGAGAAAGGCTTACCCAGTGACTTTGTAGATGGAAAACGACTCTGCCTTAAAAATTGTCCTCAACTGGGAACCGTTGGTCTGTGATGTCCCAGGTACTGACCATCACTGTACAAGATATCATAGCTGCAGGGCATTATGGAGAAGCCTGCATGGTAATGCAAAATTATGTTTTCCTGCCCTCTGATGTTTCAGCAGTATGGGAAATGGTACCAGGTAAGTTTTTTTTGTGAATCGAATCTCAAAATGTTCAAATTTGTGTGAAACTGCAAATTTCAGGAAATTTGACTCGAACTAGATCCTTCATGAATTGATCTGCTCATCTCCAGTTTCTATTTATTGTCAGATGTGAGCAGATCTTTTAAAATTTAATTTAGTCAAGTTTGCTTAATTTTCTCAAAAAATTAAATTTGTGGCGAGAAAATCTGCACAAATTTCAATACTGGACAACTTGCCATTGCTTGGGAAATATACATGGAAGAGAGGAGAGAGGCATCCCTGTTGACCTTAATGACTTACACACTACCAAAGAGATTCTGGATATGAAAAACTCTGTTGTACAAACTGAGCTCCACTGGGATCCGCTGATCTGCGATGGCCAAGATACTGACCAACAGTGTACAAGGTATGATAATCCGCTAGATGTCAAAGTTGCAGGTCATTACCAGGAAATAAGGAAGAAGCTGATGTGTAAAGAAAATTTGAGTCCTTAAAGCCCATGAATTTTTGTTTTTATAAAAATATTTGCCCTGTGTGCCAAGCTCCACATAGAGACCCAATCCTGTGTAAAGTATTCCTGGGGAAATAGATCCCAATTGATGCCCAAAAACTTGATTTCACAAAAAAATGAAGGAGAAGTCCTGAGGCTGCTGTGGAACTTCAAGATCAATGTTACATGCAGCAGTATGTCGAGATAGGGGAGGAGGAGTAGCAGCAGGCAGATGTGGAGGGGTTTATTAAGCTATCCCAGTTACATGCAGGCAACAAGACTGACAAAGTAAAAATGATGACAATAACAAACCTGACCATGGCCATGGTGGCCAACCATCACATCAGGGCACTCCACTATACAGGACAGCATAGGAAAGCTGTATGTTCCATTGCTTGTGGCATGAGAGGTGTATTATTAGCATCAAGTAAACAGATGACTATTGGATAGCCATGCTTTTAGAAATGTGCTATAAAAACAAAATAGTGTAATTTTTTTCACCTACGAAATGGAATAAAAATTCAAACTGTACCAGGATAAGCTGCGTGTGCAAAATTTTCACTACTTGTAGAGTTCCCATCTAACTAGGAGACACTTATTTGATCTCCACAAAGCCAATACTCGTTTGGTATTTCCAAAGCTAGGGCTATAACAAATAGCTGAGGCAGCACAGTTACAGTAAATATTACATGATGGTTTAGATGTTTCATCTGACATTGCGTCAACCTAATGCACATCAGCAAAAATGCACTGCCTGAACAGCATGTTTCCGTCATACCTGGATTTTGTTCTTTCTCTGGCAGACAACCTAGGCCCTGACTTCATGGACTTTTGGGTCAGCAGACAATGGGCAAGAACTGGATAAGTTTTCCATAGGCATGCTGTCATATTCAGCCTTCAGTGTATTGTTAGAGAGGGCATTTAGCACAGCAGGATAATTTATCACATCCAACAGGACCTGATTATCCTCCAGAAGCATTAAAAACTTTATATTTGTGAAAAATATCAGGAATAGATCAATGCTTATTTTCATTCACCTTCAGCTGACGCCAATGATTAGATCAGCAGCAGCATCTGTCTGCCTAACCATTTAGTTCTACATTCAATGCTCCCCACCCAGCCAGGCATGTACTGCCTGTTTATCATGTTATTTCTATACTGTGCAGCTGCTATTGCCAGTGACACACTGCCAGAAATCTCTTGCCTGCTCCATCTTATTCTATTTCGTACAGCTTCTGTCGCTGCCATTGGCAATGTCAGTAGACAGCCGGTCTAGTAACACATTTCCTGCATGTCTACTGCTACCAGGTCTATCAATGCTGGCAACACACTGCCAGACATCACCTTGTCTGCCCCACCATGTTCAACCCTGTGCGCTGTTGTGGTGCTGCTGCCACATCTGTTGTCATTGCAAATCCAATAAGCAGCCATACACATCTCCTGCTTGTCCTTTGTGTTCTGTATATATCCTCTACTGCAGTTTTGAATACTATCCTGTTCCAAGTAACTATGCCTAAAATGGCCTCACAAAATGGATAATTTTTGCTTGAATTCTTAAGAAGCCATTGCTTCTTCTCTTTCAAAACTGCAATCCTGTTCTTATCCACATAAAAAGGCATAATTTTTGGACAGCTTGTTCAAAAAAATATTATTTCTTTATTTTGCAAAGCCACTATTTCTTCATTTTGCAAATGGAAAACCTGGTTGCTAATCCCAAATTAACAGGTATGATTTTTGCACGACTTGTTAAGAAGCCATTGCTTCATCTCTTTCCAAATAGCAAACCTGTTGCTGATCCTAAAAAGTAATAATTTTTAGAAGACTTTCTTAAAAGCTAGAGTTTCTTCATCTAACAAAGAAAAAACTTACCAAATTGTTATAATGTTTGGTCCATAAATTGTTAAAAGCCATGACTTCTTCTGTATACATCACCTGTGTATAAACACCAGTGTGGCAGGCATCTTAAAAGATAATATTTGGAACATTTTTACAATTTAAAAGCCTAAAAACCTAAAAAGTCTGTTGGCTAATGGTTACCAGCAGTTATCATCTGCTTTACCCATAGCGAGATAAGTTGAGGTTTCTTTGATATGTGTAGGGCTTTGTTTGCATTAAAGAGCTTGAAAGGGGTACAATAAAGTCATTATAATGTTCAAATCTTTCCGGACAATTAAAGATTTTACAGTACAATGAATCTATTCGCTGTTAATTGAATTTTGGGGGAAAAGTTTTAACAAATATTCAAATTTCAAAAGCTTCCATCATCTCTACCAATCACTACTCTTAGAGGCAAGTGCTAGCTATTTAATGAACCAGCAAGCAGCTCCCCTTTGTAAAGCTCTAGATACCTGTTACATAATGACAAAATGTATCATAGAGCAGAAAAAAGTCAAAGGATAGGGGATAACATTCCGTTTTCTTGGTGAGGGCTGACTTGGCCCTATCGATCTAGAGAATTGGGGCTATGAAGAGCTTGATCTTTCGTGCTCCTGCTCCCTTCATTCTTATTGTGAGTGTCGGAGAATGCCGAATGCAGAGCTTGGCTGATCTTCCTTTCAGACTGAATGGAGTGGCAGTCAGTGCACGTGATCGACCTCTCCTTTATTTAGCCGAGGTTCTTCAGAGCCCTGGGTTCCAGGATGGGTCGAGACCTTGACAGTTGGCCCATCAATGATTGTAAAGCTATCTCCTACAGTATCTTCTGGATAGGAGATTACTTTTAAACTTTAGAACATCACTTTAATAAAAAAATGTATCTTCTGACTGTTCAACCATAAGAATAATATAACTCCTTTCTGCATCGGGAGTGTAGCTATAGGGGTGGAGAAGGAGTAGCAGTCATGCCTGGTCACTGGAGCCTGATGAGGCCAGAGGTCGCCACTGCCACATAAGTAGCCATCAGCAATATTAATGGCCCAAGATAAGTTAAAGCAAAGCATAGGAACAGACAAATGGTGGTTTGCAACTTTGTGCAATCGAAAAACCCATGTGATCAGGGAATATTCAGAATAGCATTGAACGGAATTATGTGCTTCATGCCTACCACCTTGAAACAAGTCCTTTTTCATTGAGATCTTATATGTCACATTAAAAATGTCGATGTCTCTGTCAATGGAGGCAGAAACAATGTCCTAGACTTGCTACTACATTTTGTGTGTCAATCATGAAAGATTCTAGAGGTAAATCAGATGGATGGCACATTTTTCTCATCTTGATGCTTTGATATTTCAGAAGCAATAGTCGATGGAAGATCTGCTAAGTATACACAAGACATAGAATAAAACACAGACTTCTTCAGAGTGTCTGAATGTTTAAATGATTCATGTCAAGCAAAGGTCATGTCCACATAAAAGAAAGGCAGTTATAGAGATGATAACGCGGCACTGGGAGCCCATGAATATTCAAAGGCCGTACAAGCCTGAGAGCTATCCAGCTTTTTTCTCTGTGGTTATTTCTGAAATGCATTTGCAAACTAATACTCGAAATTGTAAATCTAGCTGTCCAGGAAGAAGACCTTGTACGAATCAAAATATTATCAATGTACTGCACTAGCGTGTGCCGGAGCTTCTCACACCTAACTAGTTTCTAGCCTTGATGCTGATATATATTTTTCCATCTAACTCAAGTTGTTGGACACATGTTTAGTTGTGTGCATTCCCGTTATAATACAGTCCATTATGCCGTGCAACGTCCAGTAAAGATTCCTGATATTCTCTGTCCTATGTCGTATATAAAGAAAATTTAAACACAGCATATACTTTCTGAAAGCAATTGATTACATTATCGGAACTAGGATATTGCATCCTTTGCCAGGAACAGAGTTGATAAACCTCTTTTACTACAATTGTAACCTTTACGCATGACAGCACATACCAGGCAAAAGAGGTGGAAGAACAAATCTATCCCTTGGAAATATATATGAGTAATATGGGATAAGAAGCATTTATAATAGGATGTATTGCAAAGAAAATCTGCATTTTTCATCTCTCAAAGTGACATTGGGTCAAAAAAGTGTCATAGTCTGTTTCTAAATAAAGCAGAATGGTTCTAAAAAAAACACAAAAAAAATTGCACTTACATTAGATGAATGAATTAATTTATTTTACTGATGAGACAAGCTGTACATTTACAGACCCTTGCACCCTTCTCTACGTAACGATAGTGTCCCCACCCTTTATGAATAGATTGCTAACTCTTCAAAGGCAGTTACTGTATTTTTCGGATTATAAGACGCTCCCGATTATAAGATGCACCCCAAATTTTGAGGAGAAAAATAGTATTTTTTTTAAATAAAATGGTGGTGCTTCTTATAATCCATGCTTCTTATTGCTTACCGGGGGTGGTGGCTGCGGTGGAGTGGGGTGCCAGGGTCGCTGCTGGAGGAAGAAAGAGTGGAGCGTTGCGGCAGGCCGCAGGCTGGGATGAGGGGGTGTTCTGATTTGTGGTGCGGATGTCTGGTTCTGCTGAAGGTGTCCAGCACTGCTGCAGGTATCTGGTGCTGTGGAGGTGTCCAGCGGTGCTGCCCAGTGCTGCTGCAGGTGTCTTGGTGCCGAGATCTCCATCTGCGCATGCGCCGCCCCCTCCTGCGGCCATTTTCCCAGAGTCCACCGCACAGGAGGAAACCATGGAACTGCCGGGGGCTCTGGCCTTTCGCAAAATGTCGGCAGAGCCCCCTACTGCAGCACTGGAGACACCAGCAGCACCGCCGGGCACCCGCAGTAGCACAAGGCTGCACCGCTGGGCATCCCCACAGCGCCGGAGACCCCCATAGCACCGCCGGGCACCCGCAGTACCGCTGGACACTTCTCATTTCAGCCTGCGGCCTGCAGCAACAGTACCTGTAAGGTATATATGCATTATAAGACGCACCCCTATTTTCCCCCCAAATTTGGTATGTATTTTTTTATTTGTTCTTTCAAGCATAGTTGATTGATAAAAATGTATCCAAAAATGCTTACTATTTCTAAAATTTAAATAATAGCATGCAAGAGTCATGTGGGATTAAGAAAACACCAAGATAAATCTTAAAGAGAACCTGTCACCAGGTTTTTGCTACCCTATCTGAGAGCAGTATGATGTAGGGAGGCCCTGATTCCAACAACGTGTCACTTACTGGGCTTTTTTGTGTAGTTTTGATAAGATCGCAGTTTTCTCTGCTGCAGATCTAGCAATTCTCTGAATGCAGAGCTGTGAACAACCCCACCCACACCACTGATTGGCAGTTTTCTGTGTACACTGTGCATAGATAGAAAGCTGCCAATCAGTGGAGGGGGTGGGGTATACAGAGCTCATGAATACAGAGGACTAAATGACAGTAGATTTTCTAGTCCTTTAGAGATAATCTACTGCTGACAGAACAGAGATTTTATCAAAACTACAGCAAGGAGCCCAGTAAGTGACTCATTGCAGGAATCAGAGTCTCTGTTTCCATATATTTTGGCTCACAGAGTACTTGACAAAAGCCACAGCAGAACTATACTGCTGTGGTCTTTCCACTGTTTGGCCGGGGTCACACTTGCGAGTGCAATGCGAGAAACTCGCGCTAGTCTCTCACATCAACACCCGGCACTGCCGCCGGCACTGACTGTGGAGTGTGAACATAGCCTTACAATCGCACCTGCTCCTAAAGATTTTGCAGTCGAGCCAATTGATCAGCTTAGTTCTTTAGAGAAGAAGAAAGCAAATTTATTAATGATTTTTTTTTCATACACAAATAAAAAAAAAGTATATTTCAGTGAATTACTACAAATTTATTAACCCCTTCCCAACCAAGTGATTTTACAATTTTGCGTTTCGTTTCTTCCTACCCTTTTTCCAAAAGGCGTAACTTTATCATTTTACCTTCAAAATATATGAGTTGCAGTTTTGCATCACACAATTTATTTTACCATGTAACTTACTGAAAAATAAACGAAAAATTGAAAAATAGGGTGAAGTGCTAAAAAAAACCGCTATTCAACATCTATTGTTTTTTTTTAGTTCCGATTTGATGGTGTTCATTGTTTTGTAAAAATGACCTATCACAATGTTGTGGGGGTGGATGGTGGCGTTGGGAGTTACAATGATTGCTCCACTTAAAAGCTACTTTAAGATATTGACAGAGGCATTTAAGTGGTTAAACATCGGCAATCGGAGCCAGCTTTGATCGCTGCAGTTAGGGAGCAGTCAGATGGCCATGTAACACCGGACTGGCAGGCGGCTCTCGTGACCCATGTATGACAACTGTTCATGCTACCGCGCTTGAGTCAGGAGAGCTGCCAGCCAGTCCGAGCATTCCGATGCAATCCTTATTTGTGTCATACGACCATCTGACCGTCCCCCTAGATGCAGGTGCTGGCTGTATAGCACAGCCTGCACCTCCCGATTATGGAACTGACTCCGATCTGGAGTCTGCTCCATACACTTGCACATGACCTATGGCATATATGTATTAGAATCACACATCAGAAAGGGTTAAGCTGCACAATATGTCTTCAAGTTTTTCTAGCTCATCTGTGGCCACTGCATAAGAAGCGTAAATGTATGTTGAGGGACCCCAATTTAGGATATGGACAGAAATTGTCCTAATAGGACCTTTCCCATAAGAAGTTGTTAGATTTATGGGGTTTTTTTTCCTTCGGGTAGAACAGCAGAGCAAACTACGTTATTCACCATGCCAAAAACAACTAAAGCCTTAAGGTTTCTGATAAAATCAGCAAGTTTCGTGCTAAGGGAATAGATACAAAACAAGACCAAATTGTAGGTTAATTCAGAGCATGCCATGCCAATATCTTTATATTGGCAGATAAAGAGTTTCTTAATCTTCTGGCATACGGCTTTATTCACTCAAGGGTCTAAACAATCATTCTTTCAGGTTAGCAGTTTCTGGCGGTGTCACGTAGGATGTAATCATGTGCCTGGAGACTTGTGCAGGTCTCATTAGAAGCCCATTGTGTGCTGATCATCCTCTAGTGACTGGAGTACCATCCTCACCGGGATGAGAGCATCTCTAATACCTCTGTAATAGACTGCATTAGACCTGTTACTATTCAGCCTCAGATTTAAAAGCCTCTACAGCATTGCAAGTGATCTGGTAACTCTACAAGTTAATCAAAATTTTTATCATGACCTGACTAAATCAGAAATGGAAAACCTCTTGCCATCTAGCAGCTGACTGCTTGAACATTTTTAGAAATTTGTTCTGGCATCAGCAGTTTTTTATCTTCAAAATTACACATAATAAAAGTCGTTATTGTCATAAAAATAGTAACAAATATGGTTCATTATATATCCTTACCACAACAGTGCAACACATTGGTTCCCACTTCTCAGACAACTCCTTTCAAGTCTCTGTTTCCACCAAGTAAAATTATAACACCTATACTCACCTCCGGAGCTAGCGCCATTCCAGCAATGTCGACACTGGATCTCCAGAGGATCACATGACATTTTTATGTCATGTGATCCCTGAGGCCAATCAGCGGCCGCTTCTCTCTCCCCTACTTGGGACAAATTAAGACATTTGAATGAAATGAGAGAGCAGCCGTAGGTCTGATTTCCTCTAGATTTTAATTACGTCTATACAAAAAGGAAAGTGAAACCAATGCTGATTTGCCATAGGGATCTTGTGACATGACAATGTCACATGAACCCCAGGAGAGATTGTGTTGACACTACTTGAACAATGCCAGCACCACAGGTGGGTATAAGTGTGATTATTTTACTAGGGTGAAATATAGGGATTTAGTAGGGTTTGTCTAAGTAGTGGACAGCCCCGACCTCACCTCCTTACTGACCAAAATCCCACAATGTCTGTCTGCTATTTCTGCTTTCTTCTCTGCTCGCTTTCTAAAACTGAACATGGACAAAACAGAATTCAACATCTTTCTCCCATCTCACTCTAACCCCCCACCAGACCTGTCCTTCAACGTCAATGGCTGTTCACTTTCCCCAGTCCCGCACGCTCGG
>VIAB01000491.1:30422-46062 GCA_009801035.1 Oophaga pumilio
AAAAAAAAAAAAAAACACTATAAAAAGTACATTAAAAAAAGGTTAATTACAACCAAACATTTTGCCTAAAAATTCACCGAAGGATAATATGTAGTCCAAGCCTGAGACACAATGAAGTGGCTGTGGGAAAATAAAAATCAGTATTTTGGGGGCCCCCCCAAATGTGTAAAAATTTTCCAAAAAGTTTTTCACACTCCTGTTTTGGGAAAATTCTATTGCGTTAGGTCCAGAGAAGAACATGGACTGGAAAGTTGACCGTGGATTGGCCCTCTACCCCAGCACTTCACGAAATTGGTGGATTGGTCATTTCGCTTTGTCTGTATCTCATGTTCTGGTAAACATCAAAACTTTTAGAATTGTGCCCAGTCTTCATGTGAAAAATATCTGGTCCATCCTTCATGGTAGGTCATGTCGGAGTCAAAAATTCTCTATAAAACGCAGACGGAAATGCTCTTATCTTGAGATATTCTCATTTTACTTTGAGTTTTTTGTGTTTTTCAGCAGGCACTTATATAACAACTGGAACAGCGCCTCCTACCTGTACATTCTGTCTTTAGTGCACATGTCTTGGAAGGCTTCTTGACAACCAGACATATCTATGGCATGAGTCCTCAGTTTGGAGAAATGGAAAGTTCCTCTAAGGCCTGGTTAGGGTTGTGTAGACCGGCTGATCCCAGTTAGAGTTGGGACTGTGGGACGGAGGAATGGACAAGCTGTTGAGGATGGGAGTGGCGTAAGGGCGCCTAGAGGAATGGAAGTAAGGATACTGGTACAAACTAGAGGGGTAACTTGTGTAAGGGTTGTAGTAGTTGGAGCTTGGGAGGTCTGTGTAGTCACACTGAGAGCTGGGGAAAGGACTGGGTATTGTGGAAGTGGACACCGTGGTGGCACAGGCCTGGGAACTGTAGGAGGTGTAGTCAGAATGAGTAGGAGATCCATGAGATTGGTCACTGTAATGACTGGGACTCAGCTGCTCTGTCTTGATGTGAGGTCTTTGCTGACCAGACTCGGAAGATGAGGTCGAATTTGAAGGACTTTTATGGGACCAAACAGGAGCTTGTGGGGTTCCGGATGGGTGTGCATATGGTGCGGCATAAGGCGGTCCAGTAGGATTCTGCCCATGGTCAGCTGAAAGAGGCCCATGGCCGTTAAGAGGCAAGTACTGATCAAATTCATGGACGTCGAAGGTCTCAATGTTATTGATGACCTCACTGCTCAACTCGTTAATGTCCACGTTACTGAAGTCAATGTTCTGACGACCATTGTCCATCAACCTCCGTCCTTCATGTTTCAGTTCTTGTTTCCCACCATGGTGTAGGTCTGTTTTGGGGGTGGTTGGTGGGGTTGGCGGTCCATGATTTTGACCTAGAAGAACAAGAGAAGAAGAAAGTTATTCCATTATCCCATATTGTATCCTTTATTACAATTTAGCAAGATTTATCTAGGGAAAGTCTAGAACTCTACCAAAAACAGGATGTCTACCACCAAAAATAAAAGTTTATCGGTTCACGCAGTAACTTCATGCTTTAAGAAAGAAATCTTAGACGCATCCAGAGAATCTGTTTCTGGAAAGTTTTGCCTCCTGGGTTTGTGGCTGAGCAAAGAAAAAAAAAGAAAAAAAATGTATTCTAGACAACTAATAGCTTCTGGCTCCAAGTAGCTCATTTTTACAGGAAATCAACTGAACTTTAGAGAAGCTGAACAGTAAAAGAAAATATCAAAACATAAAGGTCAAAAATAGCCAAAAAGTCATTATCTGATTATGGTAACAAGCTGCAATGCTGTTCCGACTTCAAGTACATGAAATTCTGGATTGATGAGGTGCACATTGACCTTAAAGGGGTGTTCTGGTTTAGAAAAAACACACTAAAAATGACAGGGGGGGCATGGTGTGGGGGAGTCCACCATTCAAGACCCTCATTTATTAGTCTATCCCACTGAAGGGCATATGGGTGTCATACAGACAGACCATTTACAATTAAACAGTAATTCTTCATTTCACCTGCGGAGGCACTGCAGGATAATTAAATACTTGTCCACAATAATAAACAGACTCTCTATCTGCCTGGGGAAACCTCATTACCTGCATGCTCTCCATGAAGATGACCATCTCCCATTCCAGAGTCAGACTTGTACATTTGGGAACCAGGGTGGTGGCCCAGTTCGGCTCCAGAATCGGAGTCACTTTGTCCGGCTTTGACGCTCTTCCTCCTGCGCGGTTGATATTTATAATCTGGGTGATCTTTCTTGTGTTGCACTCGGAGCCTCTCGGCCTCCTCTACGAATGGTCGTTTCTCGCTCTCGCTCAGTAGACTGTAAAGGAAGGGAAAGAGAGGACCGTTAGTCAGAGGCCAAATATATATACAGTATTATAGGCGCTCTAGTATGTAGACCGGTGGTCAACCAGTGGGAAACTATATCTCCTAGCTCGCTCCATTAGCCTAAGGCCATCAGGGGATTCTGGAAGTTGTAGTTTTGAAACAGTTGTTGACCGCTTGCTTACTGGTTTCTATAGCAGTTCAAAAAGAATGTCCAACGCCTAAAAAAATAAGGTACCACGATGGGGGTCTAACCTACCCATTCCTATTTGAGTTGGTGGAGTTTTTGTCAAATTTGGCCATTAGCTTCATTGGGGTAAGAGAATTTTTCAACTGATTCAATGCAACAAAGGCAAATAATCGCTAATAAAAAAGGTGTTTTTTTTTTTTTTTTAAATATTACAATTTCTAATTCCATCGCTAGGCCCAGAATGTTTCATTTTGAAGCTCCACTCAGTAACGCTCCATCTTAAAAGCAGACAGGAAAATATTTTGTGGTTTAGCCTTTGGGATCAAGTCATTGTTTTTGTCTCTCTTGAGGTTTTTTTTTTCCCTGCAATGAATTTAATCCTGCATTTTCCCAACGTGGTTTAAAAAAAAAAAAAAAAAAAAAAAATTTCTAGTCTTGAGATTTCTTAATTAGTAATTTTTATTAGTTATTTAGTCGTCATAAGTGGCTGATATACTATTTTATTGTCCGATTTGTATATTTTTTTGAGGGGTTCTCTGCATATGGATCAACTAACTATATATTAAAGAAAAATTATATTCAACCACTCGCTCTGATTTATTTATTTTTTTTAAATGAGAAAACACACACCTTCAAAATTCCACTCGTTTTCCCTCAGTCACATTGTATCATGATCCCAATCCTTGTGCTGCTGCAAAGAGGGGTTCACGCTCTCCCATACCACCCTACATACATGGTCCATTTCTAATCCAGGCCTTGAAGGGTTAAGTCCTATGTGTCAGTCATCCCCCCTTCCTTAACCAAAAGGTGCAAAAAAAAAAAAAAAGTTTTCTATAACTCCAGAGATTGCCCTGATGGGCACAGTCGCTAAATATTTATTTTGGATCCCTTGGAGGAAAGGTAAGGAAATGCAGAGGGTTTTGTTTTTTTTCCAGGAGAGGTTAACTCTTTCCTTACTGCAGCAATAATACTTTTTTTTGTTTTAAGTTTCAGGAACTCAATGGACATAACTGATTATTATTTATTGTTTTTGTTTTATATTTTTATTGTCAAAACTTTAATATTTACTACATGTTGCACATTTATATTCTGGAATAGTATCAGGTTTTCTCTAGTATTGCCTGTCATTCTTCTCACCATTACATAATATTAATAGTATTTTATTTTTAGAATTACGGTTCTGATATTTTTTCTTTCAGCGTTACACATTATTATTATTTTTTTTTTTTTTGCATTTTGATTTATAAAAACGACATTGTGCATCTGTGGCCCCAGTACAAACCACACAAATAAAAATTCTGACACTAAACATGAGCTCTTCTATCACATACCTAGTGTATATATAGGAACTACAGCTCTAGACGCGACTGGAGTATTAACAGAAGAGCGAGTGCAGCTCTAGATGCGACTGGTGTATGAACAGAAGAAAAGCGAGTGCAGCTCTACATGCAACTGGAGTACGAATAGAAGAAGAAGAGAGAGTGCAGTGGAGACTGGTCTCCTATGCCCCCGTTCCTCCACTGTAATAATAATAATAATAATAATAATAAAAAATTATTTTCTAGTTATTGTTTTCAGAAATCATCAGGAAATGTATTTCTAAGTTTTATGATGAGAAGACAAGTGGCACTGGAAGAGTTAACATTACAGACTGTCTCAGGTCAGAACTAGATATTAGGAAAATGAATTAAAGGACCTTATAGAAAGGTCTTATGATGGATCATTTATATTGGGGGGACACAAGGAGCAGGGGGCTCATTTGGGGCATTTATAATGTAATTTTTCTTCATAAATCGGTATATATGGAGGAGCCGGAGGAGGGGGCGATTGGTAGCTAAATAACTGGGGGCTAAAGAGGCATTTGCTCCAGGGGGGCATCAGTAAGTCACTCTACTGTGGTCAATTATTAATTTCCAGGAGAGTCTAAATTACTGCAAGGTTTTTTTTTTTGTTTTTTTTTTTATATATATTTCACCAGTTGTGATCTGGCTGCATTTTAGCGACAGCCGCCGTCGTGTGGTCACAGAACTGAGGTTACGATAGTATCGGGGCTAGATTTTTGCCAAAACAATAAGCGCACTAATAGGTCGCCATAGCAGGACCATGTGGCATGTGCATCTTCCACCCCCCAAAAAAGCAACGGACCTCCATCATACCACAGCAGCCTTGTCCCACCCTGACCGGTGGCCGTGCTGCAGACGCATGGAGCCACCACCAGACTCCATCCATAGAGGAAAGTCATAGTTTCCACAAATTACAGCTCAGAGTCCATATGGCTCATGGCCGCCGTACTTCTCCATGTATATACTTCGGACTTAACTCTTGCAGGACTGAACAAAGACAAGTGGACACAGTGGTCATATACAAGATATATTAACCATAATAAAATGCCCCACAGATCATCCCATCGTCAATAATGTTTTTGCACCAGATTAAACCCAACGAGGGGCACAGGAGCTGCACTGAGCACTCAGTATCTGTAAACCCAATACACAAGTGAGGATGGCACCGCAATGGGCACCACATACCAGCCTCTAAACCCAATACACAAGTGAGGATGGCACCGCAATGGGCACCACATACCAGCCTCTAAACCCAATTCACAAGGGAGGATGGCACCACATACCAGCCTTATACTTCAGCCCCTTTCTTCCATTACTTTATGGGACAAGTACCAAATAGGAAAAAAAAATATATATTGCAATTGCTGTACTGTCCCTGATGCCATCGACAGGTTACAGTGCCGCAGAATATGTTGGCACCTTGCAAGAAAAATATGGCAAACAGCGTTGTTTGCCCCCATCAGATAAGGCACATCTACTATATCACACCCATCATCTACGGTTCGGTTTAGTCCCATATATCCAGCCACTTTGTTCACATGCGAGATTGGCACAGTATTATGGAGGGAACACATGTTGGCACAGATGGCACCAAGTGACCATAAATCCGCCAATTTGCCCTAATTGTTGCAAGCAATGAACATTTTCACATGCCATCAATCATGATCTGTGACCGATACGCTTATGGTCATCGGTGATATCATTCGATGCATCACGATTTTGGCACCAGGGATGCAGCATTGATCAATACTACCACGTCCATCATTAGAAGGATAAGGGGATGGTACTCACCGCCAGAGTTTGCCCAGGGTCTTGCTGAGCTCCGCGTTGTGTAGATGAGGGTACTGGTCTGCCAATTTCCTTCGAGCCGCCTGTGCCCAAACCATAAACGCATTCATAGGTCTCTTGACGTGGGGTTTGGCTTTGAGGGATCCAGATCCCCGGACTGGCATGGGCACCAAGCTCCAGTCATACCCTTTCAGCACCTGGGACACTGCCTCCCGGATACAAGCTGGGAACCGCTCATCCATAGGCCCCTCGGGGTCATTCTTGTTAATACCCACTGGTCTGTGGGAGTCGGATCCAGCCGGGGACAACGGAGAGTCCGAGTCGGAGTCGGAAACGTGGGACATGGAGCTGGCGGTGCCCGCCGGGCTGCAGGGCGCCTCAGGAGCCTGGTCCTGCTCAGAGCTCATGTTCAACATCTGGGAGCCGGGAGATGGAGCTTGCAAAAAATAAAAATCAGATGCAAATTTTTGGGGAATTTGCACCAATCTGGTCCTAAGGGATAGACAGTCCGCGGCACAGGCAGTGCAACGCAATCCAGCCCCTAAATCTAGGCTGGCAGGCGCGATGGTAGTGGGCACAGATTGGGCATGGAGACCCTTCCGGAGACCACTTTTTGCACTCAGTGGCCGCAAAGGAGCAAAGACATTTCCAAAGGCACCACCACAACCCCAAAATCCAGCACTGCCTGCTCTGTACCCTCTGCTGCTCTGCCTGCCAGCCCGGCATTAAGTAGGGGAGCGCTCTCCACCCACAGCACCTCATTGGCTTCTGCCAGGGAGAAGGGCAAGACCAGCACTCTTAAAGGAGACACTTTCCCTTTGCACTGCTTTCCCACGTGTAGTATCTGCTTGTGTGTTGTGATTAGCAGGAGGGAAAGGAGGAGGAGGAGGAGGAGGACACCTGTTAACCCATCGTGCACCAGAGAGCCTGGTCCAGAAAACAAAGGGTTACAGGCAGCTCGTAAAATATCCGACGATGAATCTGCGCATTCGCTCCGCGGAAACGCTCGCATGTTTATATGTTTTGTGCGCAGACGTAGCAGAGCTGAATCTGTCATCCGATACAGCTCGGTAAACAATGACGTGACGTACTCCTCGGGCACCGATTCCTCATTCCAGAAGTCACTTTTCTTTTTTTTTTTGCCTTGCGGTATTCGTTGACCGTTTTTCAAAATTTGCGCAAAATTCAAAACGCTCTTTAAGTTTCCCATATACTCCAAAAGTATGGACTGTCAGTGGTCAATAGGTCGCGGCTTCGAATCCCACACGGAGAACTAAAAGCTATTTAAAAAAAAAGAATGAAAAAAAAAGTTTGGAAACTTCTTAGTGCAAAAAAAAAGTCACGGGTTCGGCTAAAATGTCGCAACGTGTTTCCACCAACAGTTACATAGACGTGCATAAAATAATTCCGAGAATGGAGAAGGTTTTGCGCAAAAGTTTAGCAACTTTTTAAAAAAAGTCGCGGCTGGAAATGTCCGGAAAGCAAAAACCTTGTGGACAATGGCGAATATAATAATAATAATAATAATAAAAAAGCGAACATGTAAAAACTAGACGAATAAATAAGGTGCAAATAAAAAGGCGAAAAACACAAAAAAATAGACGAAAAGGTGCAAATGTGATAGTTTCATCGCTCCCTGGCATCTTGTGTACAGACGATTAGTGAGAGGTCCCTTCATTGGGGGTTAATGATACGTAGCAGCAACAGTCGTAGTATAATCATTATTATGTACTAGTTGTAATATTAGAATTATTATAGTAGAAGTATTATCATTACCAGTAGTAGTTATACTATTCTGATCATTAATGGAAGTCGAGGTATTGGAGCTCCATAATATTGAGTATAGTAGTAGTAGTATTAGTAGTAGCAGTTGGAGCATTACTAGCAGCAATGATATATGTGATATTAGTTGTAATATAATTAGTGCTGCAATTATTACTAGCCTAAGCATTGCATTATCACTACTATTTGTAGTAGCCATAGTGTTAGGGTTAGGTCTAAGGTTAGGGTTAGTATTAGTATTGGTAGAGCTGTAGGTTTAGGATTATGGCTAGGGTTAGGGTTAGTAGTAATATTGGTAGTAGCTGTAGGGTTAGGGTTCGTAGTAGTATTGACAGTAGCTGTAGGTTTAGGGTTAGTAGTAATATTGGTAGTAGCTGTAGGGTTAGGGCTAGAGTTAGGGTTAGTAGTAGTATTGGTAGTAGCTGTAAGTTTAGGATTATGGCTAGGGTTAGGGTTAGTAGTAATATTGGTAGTAGCTGTAGGGTTAGGGCTAAGGTTAGGGTTAGTAGTAGCATTGACAGTAGCCACAGGTTTAGGATTATGGCTAGGGTTAGGGTTAGTAGTAATATTGGTAGTAGCTGTAGAGTTAGGGTTCGTAGTAGTATTGACAGTAGCTGTAGGTTTAGGATTTTGGCTAGGTTTAGGGTTAGTAGTAATATTGGTAGTAGCTGTAGGGTTAGGGCTAGAGTTAGGGTTAGTAGTAGTATTGGTAGTAGCTGTAGGTTTAGGATTATGGCTAGGGTTAGGGTTAGTAGTAATATTGATAGTAGCTGTAGGGTTAGGGCTAGTAGTAGTATTGACAGTAGCCGTAGGTTTAGGATTATGGCTAGGGTTAGGGTTAGTAGTAATATTGGTAGTAGCTGTAGGGTTAGGGCTAAGGTTAGGGTTAGTAGTAGCATTGGCAGTAGCCACAGGTTTAGGATTATGGCTAGGGTTAAGTTTAGTAGTAATATTGGTAGTAGCTGTAGGGTTAGGATTATGGCTATGGTTAGTAGTAATATTGGTAGTAGCTGTAGGGCTAGGGTTAGTAGTAATATTGGTAGTAGCTGTAGGGTTACGGCTACGGTTAGGTTTAGTAGTAGTATTGACAGTAGTCATAGGGTTAGGATTAGGGCTAGGGTTAGTAGTATTGGTAGTAGCCGTAGAATTAGACTTAAGGCTAGGGTTAAGGTTAGTAGTAGTATTGGTTGTAGCTGTAGGGTTACAATTAGGGCTATGGTTAGTGGTAGTATTGGTAGTAGCCGTGGGGTTAGGGTTAGTAGTAGTAATACTATTCTGATCATTAATGGAAGTCGAGGTATTTTAGCTGTATACTATTGAATGTAGTAGTAGTAGTCGTAGGAGCATTAATAGCAACAATGATATCTGTGATATTAGTAGTAATATAATTAGTACTGCAATTAGTATTAGCCTAAGCATTGGCATTCATTATTAGTAGTATTGGTAGTAGTTGTAGAGTTAGGGCTAGCGTTACTACTAACCCTAATGCTAGCCGTAACTCAAGCCCTACGGCTACCACCAATACTACTACTAACTTAGTAGTAGTATTGGTAGTAGGCGTAAGGTTAGGGTTAGTAGAAGTAATACTATTCTGATCACTATTATTAGTAATTGCAGTAGTATTAGTTGTACACTATTGATGATGTGAGCATTACTATTAATTGTAATAACACTAGTAACAGTAGTAGCTGTATATAGGAATATAATTAGTAGTACGACTAGTATTAGTACTAGCAGTGGCATTATTAGCATTATCTCTATCAGCAATAGTAAGAGAATGGTTAGTAGTATGATAAGTAGATAGTAGAAGTGCCTGAGCAATATTAATGGAAGTAATAGCACAAGTCGTTGAAGTAGTAGTAGTAACACCATTATGATCATCATTAGTAGAAGTAGTACTAGAAGCGGTATAATATCAATAGTAACAGTATTAGTATGAGCATTATTACCAACAGAATTAGTACTAGTGTTATTAGAAATATAGCAGTACAACTAGTATTAGTACTAGCAGTGGCATTATTAGTATTACTACTATCAGCAGAATTAGTTGCAGTAATAGTATGATTACTAGTAAGATAGCATGAATATTAGTATTGGTTTTAATGTTAGTATTATTACTAGTACTCGTAGCATTAGTAGTAAGAGACAGAGTAGTATGAACATTATTAACAGTAGTAGCAGTGGTAATATTAGTATTATTACTAATCGCAATAGTTTTAGTAGTATGAACATTATTATTAGTAGAAACTCTAGTGGCATTAGTAATATTATTACTGAGAGTACTGGCGGTAATATCATTACTAATACTTGTAGTAATAATAGTATTAGAAGTGACAGTAGTAGTAGTGGCAATACTAGCAATAATAGTACTCGCAGGGGCAATATAGTATTATTACTCATCCCAATAGTTTTAGTAGTGTGAAGATTATTATTAGCAGAGACTGTCGTTCTGTTACTAGTAGTGCTGATAGTATTACTTGTAGTAATAGTATTAGCAGTGACAGTAATAATACCGCATTAGATACTGTAGTAATGGGAGTAATAGTAATAGGAGCAGTAGTGATGTAATTCTGCCCATCCTGAGTATTGTGAGCAGCATATTACGGAATACTGATAGCAGTGGCGGTGCAGTACAGTATGGCAGCATTATTTATACTATTACTGAACACTGATAGCAGTGGCAGTGCAGTACAGTATGGCAGCATTATTTATACTATTACTGAACACTGATAGCAGTGGCGGTGCAGTACAGTATGGCAGCATTATTTATACTATTACTGAACACTGATAGCAGTGGCGGTGCAGTACGGTATGGCATTATTTATAATATTACTGATTACTGATAGCAGTGGCGGTGCAGTACAGTATGGCAGCATTATTTATACTATTACTGAATACTGATAGCAGTGGCGCTGCAGTACAGTATGGCAGCATTATTTATACTATTACTGAATACTGATAGCAATGGCAGTGCAGTACAGTATGGCATTATTTATAATATTACTGATTACTGATAGCAGTGGTGGTGCAGTACATTATGGCAGCATTATTTATACTATTACTGAACACTGATAGCAGTGGCGGTGCAGTACAGTATGGCAGCATTATTTATAATATTACTGATTACTGATAGCAGTGGTGGTGCAGTACAGTATGGCAGCATTATTTATACTATTACTGAACACTGATAGCAGTGGCAGTGCAGTATAGTATGGCAGCATTATTTATACTTATTTACCACATAGGAGTGATACGGAGAGGCTGGAAGCTTCTGTGTGACCCTCAGAATAATATTATGCTATGTGGCAGCTAATGTCGCCCGGACGTGCGAGAAGTGTCGCTGCCATGTTGTGATGTGACACAATGTAACAATGTCGCCGTCATCAGAATGTTCTATTCCCTCCTCCCACTTTCCTGGGAAGAGGGGGGGGGGATTAACCCTTGATTGATAAGTCAATAAGTTTTTAAGGGGGGAGGGGGTGTTGGGCTTGCTGGGAGTTGTAGTTTGTACCACATGGAGACAGAGGCCCCTGTACAAAAACAATATCTGGGCCCTTTGCAGTCCAATAATGTTTCAGTAACAGAGGGAGGTGTTTGTGGCCCCTTGTCTCAGGGGCCCCTGAGGATGGTGGAATAATACAAAGCCCGTGTTATATATAAGGCTGGAGCCCCGCTGGCCGGTGCACTGGGCAGGACAGGTGTGAGCGCGGGCAGCCGAAACAAAAGGGACAAGAACAACACCCTAATAATAGCATTGATGATTAGTGGGTTTATTGGGGCGACCCGAGAACAGGATGCAGGGACACAGACAGCTGTGGGGTGTACACGCACACGGTGTTCCTGACACTACAACTCCCAGCGTGTCCTGGCAGCTGACCTCTTGCTGGGGAATTGCTTTGTAGACAATTGCCCATACAGCAATCCCTCGATACTACCAGAGTCTCTCCCATTAGCTGCAGGAGCTAAAGTCCTAATATTTGGGCAATTGCTCGAAAGGCAATTCCCTAACATATCCTGCAAAGCCGATTCCTTTAAGAGATAAGGAGCAGGAATGTCCAGGATAGGACGGGACTTTCCTTATCTCAGACTGATACAGAGTAACACTATGCTTAGAATATTTCTTAAAGGGATTCTCCAGATTATAAGGTCCTGCTTTATGGCCGGTGTGTGTCTCTTTAAATTATTCTTGAGGGAAATGATAACTTGTTGGAAGTTCAGTAACATTTCCGGAATCTGTTGCTCATAACGATGACAGCAGCGGAGGATGAGTGGGATTCATTCGCAGGAGGCAGTGACTTGTCCACTCCTGTGAATTTGTTGGTAAGGTCAGGGCAGCATGGGAGTCGACTGTCGTAATCTGAAAGAAGCAAGGCGTCGCAGCAGCACAGAGTATTTCAGAAATTAATTCAAAGCCGTGACCTATCCGGTGAGATGTGACACGCGGGAAGCCACGTCAGATACTGAGAATTATGCAATTTAGCTTTTTTTTAGCAGCATCTTCTGCGGCACAGAAAATGGCAAAAAAAAACTCGTAAAACAACCGAAAGTGTCCAGCAATCCTATTAAATTAGTGTTCACTATAAAACATACAGCGAGAGATACTAATTATTACAAAATGACCAATTTTTTTTAAAAAATGCAATTCTCACTTTGACCATTGGGGGCAGTCTTCCATCTCAATAGGAGCAGCCACCGCATTTGCTGTTGCAGGACTCCAGGCTTTCCTGCCATCACTAGAGGTTGTACAGGAATATGTCTTTTTAGTGAGAGGGAATGGGGAAGTTTAACCCCTTACTGCACGCTGGAGAATAAAAAATGGACAGAACAGACCTAGAAAGAAGGGCTCTGAAGAGTTACTCTATCTTCCAGGACTGGCATAAAGGGTCTGTTGTCCAACAAGCTCCCTCCCCCCACACGTTTATACTCTAAAATACTGCCATACAATGCCACATGGTACTTTCATACAGTTCGCACACAAGTCAATCATTCGGTGCCCAAATAATACCGCAATGTAATGTTTAACAAATGCTGTATATAAATAACGCAACCCTATAGTGCTTACATAATATTGTCATATACTGTATTGCCTAAATAATACCACTATTCCATGGCAAATAAAAATACCATTTAGTGCCCAAATAATACCATCATACACTTCCAATGTAACACCTCCAAATAGTAGTAAATAACAGTTCCATACAGTGCCACATAACACAGCTATATAGTGTATTTCTTAGAAATCTCACTATTCAGTACACAAATAAAACTACCATTCAGTGTTAAAATAATATACTATTATTCATAGCCCTAATCATATTGCTGTACAATCCTAAATTATACCTCCTCCCATTAGTCATATAATAGTACCATGCAGTGCAATGTAGCAGTACCACATACTATATTAGATAAAATCTCACCATTAGGTGCCAAAATAAAGCTACCACTCAGTGTCCAAATAATACTGCCATACACTACCTCAATACAGTAATGAAATAATAATATATGGTGCCAGGTAAAACTGCCTTATACTATATCACCTATATAATACCGCCATCCAGTGCACAAATAATACCACCATACACTACCTCCATACAGTTATGAAATAATAATAATATATAGTGCCAGGTAAAACTGCTTTGTACTATATCACCTATATAATACTGCCATCCAGTGCACAAATAATACCACCATACACTACCTCAATACAGTAATGAAATAATAATATATAGTGCCAGGTAAAACTGCCTTATACTGTATCACCTATATAATACCGCCATCCAGTGCACAAATAATACCACCATACACTACCTCCATACAGTTATGAAATAATTATATATAGTGCCAGGTAAAACAGCTTTATACTATATCACCTATATAATACCGCCATCCAGTGCACAAATAATACCACCATACACTACCTCCATATATAATGAAATAATAGTAACATATGGTGCCAGGTAAAATTGCCTTATACTATATCACCTATATAATACTGCCATGCAGTGCACAAGTAATACCGCCATACACTACCTCTATACAGTAATAAAATAATAGTAATGTATAGTGCCAGCTAACAATGCCTTATACTATATTACTTATATAATATTGACATCCAGTGCACAAATAATACCGTCATACACTACCTCCATACAGTAATGAAATAATAGTAATGCATGGTGCCAGATAACACTGCCTTATGCTATATTACCTATATACTACTTCCATCCAGTGCCCCCAAAAAACTACCAATAGGTACCAAAATAAAACTGCCATTCAGTACCTAAATAATATCGCTATACACTAATACTGTACTGCGCAATAACTTTTACACTAATAATACCATATAGTGCAACATAAAGCTGCCATATGCTCCCTGTAAAACCACCGCCATTCAGAGCTTATGTAATCTTGCGAAATACCTTTTACAATGTCCAAATAACACTAGAATACAGTGCAAAATAAAGCTGCCATATACTCCTGATAAAAATACCGCCATAATATTGCCACATTGGTAATGCACATGCTCCACAGACTGGGGACCGCCGCTGCACCACTCGTACCCCCGCTATAATACGTTACGTCCGGGGATTTAGGGCACAGCGGTAACGGTAGATTACATTCAGGTCCGGCTTGTGATGCGGTTTTGCGGCCTGTAGTGTTTCATTCCCCTGTAATAAGGGTGTTAGTGGCAGATCTCCAAACCCCACCACAGAGAACACAATATCCCATACAGGGGCCAGCTCTCTGCCAAGGGAACCGCCGCTGGTGAGCGGGCACCGCCTGGCCTGCACAGGGTTAAGCCTTGGCACCGCGTTCCGGTCACAGGAATCCCGGTAAAGCCGGCAGATTCGGTGTTTACGTGAAGCTCAGACTCTAATCAGCTCGGTTCCTCCTCTGATCAGCCTTGTTTATCCCCCATACCCAACATTTTTCTTCCTCCCATAAACATTTCTCCGTCAGACTGAAACATTTTCGTTCTGGAAAGATCCGGGCGGATTTCCTAAAGACTTTGAGATTCTTGTCGAAATTGTCCAAATTTTGATGAAAACCATGAACCTACATCCCGTAAATGAGCGCGATTCATTCGGATGTACGGCCCCTTTAAATGTCATATTAGGGAGTTGTCATGTAAGCGATTGCCTTGTAATCACATTAGGAGCAGAGGGGATTCTTCTCATGGTAATAAATTCTTGTACCCCGCCGCTGCCATGCAGGCGACATCAGCAGGACACAAAAGCCTGCGGGGTGTCATTAGTTTAATTGCTTCCATTACCAATATCCTGGGAAAATGCTTATAAAGCAATTCCATAATCAGACCTGGCAGTTACCATGGAATAGTCTATGTGTAATACCCCATTTCTCCTGCAGCAGACTGGGGGGCGCTAAATATGACATCCGCAAGATGAAGGGGGCAACTACCAACAGTAGGTAAGGGTGGAGACCCCGTGGTGGTCGGCTTCAGAGACCCCAGGGCTCATTTATTAGGATTGGAAAGTTAGCAGAGGTCTCTAGTTAATGGAATTTTCCATAGAAAATATGCTGATCACAGTGATCGACGGTGATCTGTAGAACAAGCAAGTGTTCAATTTTCCTGCAGTGCCACCGCTGGGCAAGTGAAGTATTACACTATTCTATTGACATAAGTCATCTGTTCATATAATGCAGGGTCCTCCACAGACAGGGACAACGCTATATAGAGAACACAAGAGAATCCTGGAATCCTAAAAGTATGAACACAACCCTTTATAACGCAGCTTACGCCAAGGGACTCACATAGGAGCCTGAAGGTTTTATGCACCGAGCTCCCAAAATCTGCTTCCTCCAGATCTCCGCAGAAGCATGGGAACGAGTCTCACTCTGCTGCAAGTTGGGAAAACGGCCAAAACACTTAAAAATTCATTTTGTGTTTTGCTTGTCTTTTATTAAAACAGAAACATATTGGCCCGAACATTAACTCCTAATACCAGATCTAATAGCCTGCAGGCGCTCCTACCAGTCTGACTCCTGCAGCTCCCCCAAAATACAGGCGGCCCATTATTTGTTAACAGGCATTTAAAGACGCCCTGATACCTTGTAATAAGTCTCTACACAAGGTTCTCACTGACCGTACAAGACAAACACAGCGAGATATGGAAATTCTCCCATGAGTCAGGTCCTACCGTACAGGCAGTATTGTAGGAGTTATATTCCTGTACATAGGGGCAGTATTATAGTAGTTA
>VIAB01000491.1:69373-86945 GCA_009801035.1 Oophaga pumilio
TGGAGGATATGATGGGTATGTGGGCACGGTATTATGGGATGGAGAATGTGTGGTGGGTATAAGGTCACTGGACTATGGGATGGAGGATAATCATTATAATTTGTTATAACTAACCACAGTTAGTTACTATGCCCGGGCAACGCCGGGCTCTTCAGCTAATAGGTATATAATCATCACTGACCCTCACTTCACTGTAGGCATCACTAAACTCCCATCATCCTTAATGTAGGCATCACGAGCCCCTGCCATCCTTTACTTGGAGGAGTCACGAGCTCCGACCATCCTTCACTGTAGGCATCGCGAGCCCTCGCCATCCTTCACTGTAGGCATCACGAGACCCCCGCCATCCTTCACTGTAGGCATCACGAGCCCCCCGCCATCCTTCACTGTAGGCATGACGAGCCCCCCACCATCCTTCACTGTAGGCATGACGAGCCCCCCGCCATCCTTCACTGTAAGCATCAAGAGCCTCCCACTATTCTTTGCTGTAGGCATGACAAACACCCCGCAATCCTTTTCTGTGGGCATGAGCCACCCGCCATACTTTGCTGTGGGCATGACGAGCCCACCGCCATCCTTTGCTGTAGGCATGACGAGATCCCCGCCATACTTTGCTGTAGGCATCATGAGCCCCCACACCATAATTTACTGTAGGCATGCAAGCCCACGCCATCCTTTTCTGCAGGCATCACGAGACCCCCGCCATCCTTTACTGTAGACATCATGAGCCTCCGACATTTTTAACTGTAGGCATCACAAGCCTCCGCCATCCTCTACTGTAGGCATTACCAAACCATTGCCATGTATCACTGTATTTATGGTGCTCTCTTCAGCGTGTGCTTCGTTATTCCTCCTCCAGGTACACTAGACGCTTGTCATGCAGGGGTGAATAACTCGGAGATTGCAGGAGTCAGTAAAAGTGACATTTGTGTAGAATTTGGAAAAACCTCTTGTTGTATTAGTTGTAGTCCACCTCTTTACATTGTTCTTGACTATTTTGGATCCTCGTTCTCCTCTTTCCTGAGATGGACGCAGAACATATATGAGAAGTGACGGACGATCCCGCTCTCTGCATTTTCATCCTTCGCTGTGGAATCGCTGATGGTTACATTAGTGTTTAATCAAAACCATTTTTGCAGCCGTGATCTCACATGAGGGACCTGCCGAGTGGACGAGCGCCGCATCTCCTGGCGGAGGCAGTGATTGCACTGGAACATTCCTGATAACCCCGCCAGCTCAGCGCGGGGATGTTTACTTGGCACATGCCCCTCTCGATCCCCCCTATGATTCCGGACGCTGTCTTGAATTAGGAACCTTAAACTGGGCAAAATATCGTAAGCAAACCGACCTCACATGATGCATTCCTGGTCCGATGCCACGTCCGAGGGAATTATTCACATTGTACGGGGACAGTAGCAAATCATTTTGCAGATTCACTGGTCTTTATATTATCCCCTTCCTGACATATTGGGTTTGTTGGTAAAATACACAAAGTTTTTTTGGTGATTTTATGCAGCAAATCTGCATTAAAAAAACGCACTGAAATCTGCTTCAGTGGATTCAGATGTTAGATTTTGCCAATTCTTGTCAAGCTGCTGTTAAAGTTAAACCCCTTAATGACCGGCCAATTTTTATATTTTTTTTGTCTTTTTTTGGTTCTTTTTCTTTTCAGCAGCCATCGTTTTGTATTTTTTCCATTGTTTTTGACTATTTGAGAATTTTTTTTAAGCAGAACAGATTTTAATATATATATTTTTAGTGCTGTTTTGTACGTCTAAATTATTGAATCATTTTATATCATTTTTATTTGCGACACAAACATAGGAAAAAAAAAACAATTTTTGACTTAGTTTTTGTATACATTTTCTACTGTTCTTGCTGCCCATTGTCATTATTACGGTTGTGTCGATACTTAATATTACGTAGAATACATTTTTTTCTGTGGATGTTTTTTATATGTTTTTATTTTTTACATCATTTGTCCCCCAAGATATCGAAAATGATTTCCGGAGAACATATTTTTTTCTTTTATTGTTCATTGTTCTTGACTGTAACTGGGGCATTCATAAGAGCCCCAGTTACAGGAGAAATGAAAAAACCCTCCCTTGCCAGGGTGACACTGGCACAGATAATAAGGGTCTGGTAAGACCCAGCAGCTCTGCTATACTGGCAGAGACCAGCGATCACGTGATTGCCAGGTCTTGCCTTTGTGCAGATTTTTCACTGTGGATTACAGTTCATAGAGTAAAATCTGCGCTGAATTCCGCAGCAGATTCTGCATCAAATACACTTGGATTTTTTTTTTGCATATCTAAGACAGAAAGCAGATTTTGTTAAGGACGCTAATACTTTGTCAAATTTCCTTACAAATTGTCACTAATTGACTCTTTGCTGCACATTTTGCACCCGGCGCGGCACGACAGCTGCACTTGTGTGACTTGTGTCCTGGGCGTTCACGCGGAGGACTGCTCATGTGTGGAGCTCCTTCACTGCAGAGGAGAGGAATTTGCGCCGTCCCTCCACTCTCCTGAGAGCTCGTGTTAGAAATGTGGTGGAAAATCAGATATTCTCCCCGCGACGAAAAAGCTTATGTTCCACCCCAGCTGCTCCAGCTGAGAACAGCTTGAGATGGGAGCTAGGGGGGTGCAAAAAGGGGTTCAAAAATGACCCTTTTAAAAAGCAGTCAGGCTATTGTGTGAGAATTGGACGGAATAGGGGGTGCCTTGATTTGCACCAGTCTCCATTAGTTAGTTTTTGGGGTATTGCTGTCTTATTACTATGACATGCCCTAAAAGTGGAGGTTTCCCTCCAAGATTTGAAGGTACAGCGGCACTTCGGAAACAGAACAGGTCCGTATATAGAAGTGAATAGCAGGTAGCTTGCAATGCCATTCTCGACCACTACATAGCGTATGTCGCTGTGCCACTTCCTGCCTTCTTCGATCATGTGATCGGTGATCATCACTCTTTTAAGTCCCAGAAGAATCCCTTTAAGGTCTCCGTACAAATGTGCTGATTTAGGTGGGGGTCATTTAATCAATTTTCCTCCAATGTCCGGAGAAAGAAAGAAAGATCGGGCATGTCAGATGTCAACATGCCCAGTCCTTTTGTTGTAAAGGGGAAAAAGCTGCTACCAGATGTGTCCACATTGGGATGTTAATAGTACAGGACGAGGGATGTCTACCAAGAATGGTTGAGAAAATAAAACCGTCTTGGCTGACCAGGTGACGGAAAAAACAGCCTGTGACAGCCAATATGGCTGATGAAGATAGCTGCCACACAAAATCTAAGAGCAGGAGACATGAGGAGCACAAAATTAGAATAGAGTCTAATTTTTTTAATGCATTTTTCACTTTTGGGGTTGGGACAGTGCTAGTTCCCCGATAATTTAAATATCTGGCAAATGTTGCACTGCCGAAGCTTTGACGTAGCCTCATATTATCACATGTTTGGCAAGTGTACGATTCTGGACAATTTTCTAGGAAACCTTGCGGAGTATGGATCTTGAATTAATGGAACTATACAAAGTTTTACGTAAAAATTCCTAGAAGGCGACAGCCGTGTCTGCGCCACGATCATTACTTCCTTATAACGGAGCAGACATCGGACTCTTGTGTTCCCATCAGTCCCACTGATCTGTGTGCATGAAATATGCGGCTCTCCTCCTAAAATCGGCCCCACTCCTCTTCTCCCCGCTCTCTTAATTGTCCGTGGTTTCACGCAGCTCTTCAGAAATTTTATTGAAATAACCGTGGAAAATGATATTTTGGTGAACGTTCATGTTCATAATTAAAATTGGAGCTTAAAAAAAAAAGACTCCGATGTAAATCCTTTCGGAGGCCTCCGTCTTCCGCCGGTGATTAGTGGGGAGAGTGCTGTGGTGTCTGGGTGGCATTTGGTGCATGTTCGGCCTGCCCGATGCTGCAAAAATGAAGCAACTTTCCAAAAAAAGTAAAAAAAAAAAAAAAAACCTCCCGTTTTAGGTATACAGCTCCCTGTTGCTATCCACCCTTCGATCTCTGCTGAAGCGCAGACTGCCCAGGGTTCCTTTATAGACTATCGCCATGGACACATGTCGGTCTGCATAGGAGCTGCGTACGTAAAACGGTAGATTTTTTTTAAGCAGAATTGTTAGAAAAGATAGAGCCCCCCCACACTGACCCATCCATTTTTCGTCCTACCATGTCTTGGCCCCTCTTTTGTGAGGCCTCCTGTATATTTTTGTAGCTTTCGTTCTATGTTCTGGGATTAGGATGATCGTGGACGATTTTACGTCATGTTTCCATGCGGAGGCTCAGATCGTGCACCGATAAATGCCCACGTTCAGCATTTTGCGCCCGATGATCTCCCGGATGTGTAAGGGGGTTCCCGCCGCCTCGGATTTACTGTCATTACAGGATTATGAAGATTTATTTTTTTGTATTTTTTTTTCTCTTGATGTCGGGGCAAAAAAAAAAATCACATCTGAAATGATAAAAGAAAATACAATGAAGAATAAGTTGACGCAAGGAACCGGCACATAAAGGACGAGCTGTACACGGGCTGCGTCCACAATAAGGGTCACTCCAGTTTCCACAAAGCCGCTGTATCCGAACACATGTATAGCTCAGAGAAGACATGCTCCGGGCATCGTGTGCTACTCCATAACACGTGATAGGGCATTTTATGGGACCATTGTTTTGCATTTTTTGGGACTGTTGTTTGCACCCTCTAAAGGACCTTTGGGCACTCTGTGTGACTGTTCTTTGGGTCACCCTATGGGACTGTTGTTTTGGGCCGCCCCGTGGCACTGTTGGTTTTGGGCCGCCCCTTGGCACTGTTGGTCTTGGCCACACTGGGACTGCTTGGACAGTGCGACTCTTTTGTGGGTTGAGCACGTTCAGCTGCCCCCCTGGAGGTCAGTGCGGTTCCTCCGGCATTAGGGCCACATACTGTTTCCTCTGTACGATCCTGTTCCTTTGCAGGGTTAATACGTTCAGTCTGGGCACTTGAGCCTGTTGTGCAATCAGCAGATACTTTTCTGAATTCCCCTCGCAGTTTTCAGGATTGGTCTTGAGGAAATGAATTTAGTGGCCCCCGCTGCCTTATGCTTGTGTTTTGGGTAATATCGGTCGGTCTCAGAAAATTATTTTCTGCTTTAACATCCCCATTGGTGATCCCCTCTCCCCATCTGCCCCTCACCATTTATCGGTAGCCTCCTCCTTCGGCCTTTCACAGCTTACTAACTCTCCTACACATGAAGACGGGAATACGCTGGACCTGATCTTCTCCCGGCTCTGCTCAGTGCATGACTTTACCAACTTCTCTCTCCCGCTCTCTGACCACAACCTTCTTTCATTCTCCATCAAGAACTATCACCCCGCTCAGGACACCTCCACTTTCCACACATATAGAAATATACGTGCCATTAACACACAGAAACTTATGAAGACTTTGCAGTCGTCATTGTCCCCAATCTCCTCACTCTCATGTCCTGACTCTGCACTGAAACCTTATAATGAGACATTGCAGAGTTCCCTGGATGAAGCTGCACCTCCTATACATAGAATAACTACACAGATGGCGACAACCCTGGCACATGCTGCAAACACGTCTTCTCCAGCGGTGCTCCAGGTGCGCCGAACATCTGTGGAGAAAATAGAATCTGCCCGAAGATTTCATCCATTATAAGTTTATGCTTAAAGCATACAACTCTGCCCTTCACTTCTCCAAACAAACCTAGTTCAACACCCTCATCACCTCACTATCCAATAACCCCAAACGTCTCTTTGACACTTTTCATTCCCTACTCAACCCAAGAGTGAAGGTCTCGACCACGGATCTCCGCGATGACGATCTGGCTAATTATTTCAAAGAAAAAAATTGACCACATTCGACAGGAAATTTTCTCCCAATCTCCTCATACCATGCACTGTCCTCCCTTCCCCACTGCATCTAGCTCACTCTCTGTCTTTGAACCAGTCACAGAAGAAGTGATCAGGCTCCTTGCATCTTCTCGCCCTACTACCTGCACCAATGACCCTATTTCCTCACATCTCCTCCAGTCCCTTTCCCCTGCTGTCACCTCTCACCTAACAAAAATATTCAACCGCTCTCTATCTTCCGGTATCTTTCCCTCCTCATTTAAGCATGCCATCATACAGCCATTACTTAAAAAGCCGTCCCTCGACCAGAACTGTGCCGCTAACTATAGACCTGTCTCTAATTTTCCCTTCATCTCTAAACTCCTGGAATGCCTGGTTCACTCCCGTCTTATCCGCTATCTCTCAGATAACTCTCTTCTCGACCCTCTTCAATCTGGTTTCCACTCTCTACACTCTACTGAAACTGCCCTCACTAAAGTCTCTAAAGATCTACTAACTGCTAAATCTAATGGTCACTACTCCATGCTAATTCTTCTGGATCTCTCCGCAGCATTCGACACTGTGGATCACCAGATCCTTCTCACTATGCTCCGCTCCTTCACTGTATCTTTTGCTGGGTCCTTTTCCCCTAAGTGTTGGGGTTCCTCAGGATCAGTCCTAGGCCCACTCCTCTTCTCCTTGTACACGGCCCCTATTGGACAAACCTCTACTCCTGACATCACGCGTGCATTATTATAAAACACCATTGATTGTCTTACCGCTGTATCTAACATCATGTCCTTCCTCTATCTGAACTGAACTCCTTGTGTTTCCTCCTTCCACTAACCTACCTTTGCCCGACATTGCCACTTCCATGGGTGGTTCTACCATTACTCCCCAGCAACATTCTTTCTGTCCTGGGGTCATGCTTGATTCAGATCTTTCCTTCACTCCCAACATCTGATCACTCGTTCATGTCACCTGCACCCTAGAAACATCTCTAGAATTCAACCTTTTCTTAACTTTGACTCTGCAAAAACTCTTACTGATGCTCTTATTCATTCTCGTCTGACTATTGTAACTCTCTGCTATTCGGTCTCCGTCTTATCAAACTCTCCCCTCTCCAATCTGTCTTGAATGCTGCAGCCAGGATCATATTCCTCACCAACCGTTACACCGATGCCTCTACCCTGTGCCAGTCATTACACTGGTTACCCATCCACTCCAGAATTCAATATAAATTCATCACTCTCACCTATGGCTCAGCCCCACCCTATACCCCTCCCTCATCTCAGTCTACCACCCTACCCGTGCCCTCCATTCTGCTAATGACCTGAGGTTAACATCCTCAATAATCAGAACCTCCCACTGCTGTCTCCAAGACTTCTTTTGTGCTGCTCCAGTTCTCTGGAATGCACTACCCAGGACAATTTGATTCATTCCCAATATCCACAGTTAGCGTGCCCTAAAAACGCATTTCCTCAGACTGGCCTGCCGCCTTACCTCACTTATTTAACTATCCCTGTTTTGCTCATACAAAATTTTCTTCAAAACCTGGGACCAGGGTGCGAGATGTGGACTTCTGTAAATCATCGAGGGTCTGCAACATCCCCTTATTGATTGAGCACATCACCACTAACGTTTTTTTTTTTTTTTTAGCATCTGGATTTTAACAATAATATTTTCATTCCCAGACAGCAGGATGGGATTCTGAAGACTGTAAGGAATCAGAACACAAATTGTGCTACAAAGTGGCAATCCTGGACAAAAAATATAGCAGTCTTTTTTTGGGATTTAACGGGGTGACCGTGCTGGCGTCAGGACTGGGGTATTGGGACGTTGGCGGGCACAAAAAAAAGCAAAAAAACAAAAAAAAAAACAAGTTAATGCAGCCGCTCTGAGCTGCGCTCTCCTACACGGCTTCGGTCCCAGGCTCAGGGGCTCTAATTAAATCCCTCAGACAGACTGCGCAGGAAAAGCGCTTCCGTTTGGCCGCGGCCGCCGCGTTTACGGGGCAGATAATGTTTGTCTGCTGCAATGAAAGTGGCTTTATTGGCAGTGGGAGGCGCTGGCACTTTTTATGACTCCTCCATGCCAGGTCTTGGACGAGCTCCTCTACCTTCTGCAAGGACCTGCTGATATTTTTAGGACAAGGGGCGAATGTTTTTTTGACCACAAGGACAAATTGGGATAAAGTTCTCCGGGGGGCAAGTCTGCACTCTGGGGTGGGGGGACTGGCTGTGGACCATTCTCACTTTCCTTACGCCAGGCTTTACCGTGCTACATTATAGGGCAGGGATGCTGAGGAAGTTTTAGGAAAGATCCACTTCTGCCCCCAATTCATTGATGCTACAGATCAAGACTACTCAACTGATAAGGGCCCTCACCCCCCCACCCCAATCTGTCAGACACCATATAAAGCCTCTAAAATGATTCATAACCCCAAATTACTTTCGACCCTAGGCCTCAATGCGGTTACTACTACAAAAATTCTCATACAGTTCCTAAATCAGCCCCCCCATAACAAACCCCTAAAATGAGTTCAGACCCCAAAACTACGTAGGACTCTAAGCCCCCAAAATCAGTTACACCACAGATCAAGACTATAAACTCATAAAGACCCTACATTCTCAGTTAGACCCCATTCCAGTCCCCTAAAATAATTCAGACCCCTCATAGGACCCTAGTCCTCCAAATGCAGTTACACCAAAGATCTCATAAAGACCTTAAATTAGCACCCCCCAACTCAGACACACACCATACTAAGCCCCTAAAAATGATTCAGACCCTAGACCAGACACATAAAATTAATTCAGACCCCAAAATTACTTAAGACCCTCGACCTCCAAATGCCGTTACCCCACAGATCAAGATTATTAAACTCATGAAGACCTGATCTCGGCCCCCCTTAATCTGTCAGCTCCCTTACCCAGCCCCTAAAATAACTCGGACCCCAGAAGAGACCCCTAAAATTAAATCGGTCCCAAGGCCACCAAATGCAGTTACGTCACCTATCTCATAAAGACCCTGGATCGGCTCCCATTCTGCAATTTCAGAGACCTCATAACAAGCACCAAAAATGATTGAGACCCCAGACCAGACCCTTAAAATTAATGCAGACCCCCAAATTACCTAGGACTTTAAGTCCACAAACGCCGTTACCCCACATATCAAGACTATAAAACGCCTACCGACCCTAGGTCAGTCGTAACCCCCCAATCTGTCAGACCCCATACCAAACCTCAAGGGTTAAAGATATGTCCCAAACTAGACCCTTAAAATAAATTTAGACCCCAAACCAAACCCTTATAATTAGCTCCAGACCCTAGAAATTATTTGTATCCCTGACCAGACCTTTGAATTAATATATACCCCAGACTACAGCTCTAAAATTATGATTTCAAACTATAGATCTAAGATGATTCAGCCGCCAGACCGTACCCCCAAAATACATTTGGACCCCTAGACCAGGCACCCTAAAATTAATGTCTTCAAACTACCCTTCTGAAATTATTCGGCCCCCCCATATCATAGCCTTATTATAAAACCGACCCCCAAACCAGGACCATTAAACCCAAGATGAAGCCACATCATATCCCTAAAATAAGTCTCCAGACCAGACCCTTAGAATAAATTTAGACCCCCTAAATAAAATCAAACTTAAAACTAGACCTCGAAAACGACTCGGTGCCCAAACCAGACCCCTAAAATACATTTAGACCCCCTATGCCAGATCTTCTAAAATGGGTTGGACTTCAAAATAGTCCTCTAAAATTACTCAGGCCCCCAGACCGTACCACTGATATTAATTGGACTCCAGACCAGACCCCTTCCTTATGCAGAGCTATACTAGTCAGGTGTGAATAAAATGCTAGCATGCAGTGCAGGCTGACACTAGGTGAGCACAGACAGAAGTAATGCATTGCTGCGGAATTTCATTCCAGGGATCCACCCCCCACTTACTCGTGTCTCTTCCTCTCTTGTAGTCGTGGCCTTTCTCGTGGCTTTACACCAAAACAAGCAGCTGATCGGGGATCGGGGATTACTGCCATGCAAGCTGCACCTAGAAAACATCAAGCAGTACTGCGGGGGCAAGATTGGCATGGAAGCCTTCAGCCACGCGCCCACCGTCCTCTGGTTGCTGGACTGGTCCACCATGGATGCCCACCTGGATAACATCGCACTGCTGGGCCTTGTAGTATCAGCCTTCATTGTAATAACTGGATGTGCCAACATGATCCTGATGGGGGCGCTGTGGGTCCTGTACCACTCTGTAGTGAGCGTGGGACAACTATGGTGAGTGCCACGGTCTGGGTCCACATCTGTGGGGTGGTAGCAACACATCATGACGCCAGCTTACACTGTGCTCATATCATAGTGACAGGCAGTGAGTGCAGCTCTGGAGTATAATACAGGATATACCGTAACTCAGGATCAGTAATGTAATGTATGTACACAGTGACTGCACCAGCAGAATAGTGAGTGCAGCTCTGGGGTATAATACAGGATGTAACTCAGGATCAGTAATGTAATGTATGTACACAGTGACTGCACCAGCGGAATAGTGAGTGCAGCTCTGGAGTATAGTACAGGATCAGTAATGTAACCAGCAGAATAGTGAGTGCAGCTCTGGAGTATAATACAGGATGTAACTCAGGATCAGTCAGTAATGTAATGTATGTACACAGTGACTGCACCAGCAGAATAGTGAGTGCAGCTCTGGAGTATAATAAAGGATGTAACTCAGGATCAGTAATGTATGTACACAGTGACTGCACCAGCAGAATAGTGAGTGCAGCTCTGAAGTATAATACAGGATGTAACTCAGGATCAGTAATGTAATGTATGTACACAGTGACTGCACCAGCAGAATAGTGAGTGCAGCTCTGGAGTATAATACAGGAGGTAACTCAGGATCTGTACAGGATCAGTAATGTAATATTTTGTATATAACTGGACAACCCCTTGAAGTATCCCCCTGGTGTCTGACTGCACCTGGAGGGAGTATTAGTTGCATGTTCTCCATAAGCAGCTGTCTCTCCATTCTACCATTGGGCCGGATTCCCAGACAGCACTGGAGCACGGGTCCATTGTGACAATTATACATCAAACAACATATTAGTTTATTTTTTTATGCTCCGAAGGAAACCCAGCAGAAGACGTCTCATTGCTGGCGCTCACTGGTGCGTACTTGTACCTTTCATTACACAGCGGCCATGGGTCAGTGACAAGGATAGAGCATTATGATTGTGCACACACTGTGACACACATGATGGGCAGCTTTATCAGGCTGCGCTCCTGTGTTATGGAGAGCAGGTACCACTCCCCGTATCTGCTGACTGATCCGTCACTTCCCGCACCTGCTCCCCGGCAAGGCCTCAGATTGCCGATACTGCTCACCTGAGCGCTGGCACTGTTGCTTGTACCCAGGCACGCTCGACTAGTCACAGGTGAGATGTTTTTGAGCTCGCTCCCAGAGGACTGTTTACTGGCAGAATGTGCGCTCGCCCGTAGCCAACCATCAGGGATCGCCCTTGATTTATGGCGAGGAGACCACTGCAAGACGATTGGTTAATACGCGTTTGTAAAAGTTTTGGCACCGCTGTGCAGGGTAGAGCTAAATCAGCGCTGTGACTCCTTCCTTCATAAGATCGTGGGGGTCATAAGGAATGGATCCTAAAGTGATGTCCTACTGACACTACCACTGTTCATCCTGAGTACTCTGGTACACCCATGCAAAAAATGACAGTAAAAAGCAGACCATGGTAAATTTCTCATCGCCCCCTACAGTCACATATTCCCAGAACATACATATCCATGGAGCACATGCGTATTTACAGGATGCACATTACAGATCGGCTGCAGACGGAGCGCTCAGCACCCTCGATGCTCGGTTAATTGCCCATTCCTACCTCCTTTTATCTGTCCCTTCTGTTTGGCCCGGGGAACAGAGTCGCCTTTGTTTTAATTCATGTTTTTCACAGACTTGAGGATAGAAGACAAAAAGGGAAGCAGATTATCCGCGAGACTTTTAAAAGTCAATGTACAGGGCTCATAGGGGGTCATCCTTCCTGCAAAGGAAGAAGCGTTGGGGAAACTTCCTGTGTCACCGGTGAGAGAAGAGGGGATCAGTTTCAAAGCCAAACTCACACGTCCCTTCTTCCTTCCAGAATGCTGGCGAGACAGTGCCAACGGCATTGTTCCAGCAGCTGAAGGGTGCTACTTTACCATGACGACCTGAAGCATATAGATCGAAAAGAAATCTATATGTCTAAATCCCTACTATTATATTTATTTATTGGGCATTATGTCTGTAACCTGGAATGCCGATTGGATTGCCTTGATGAACGTCCAGGTCCTTCTCATTCCCTTTCACATTCCCATGATGATCCTTGAGGTCATTCTCATTCTCTAGAATGGACCATCACGTGATTTTCATTCCCTTGATGAACCTTTATGTCATTCCCATTTTTTCTTTTATGGATCTTGTTGGACATTCTCATTTCCCCGATGGACCATTTTTCTCATGCTTTTGATAGACATTCAGCTCTTTCTATAGCTATTCATGAACAGTCAGGTCATTCTCACTCTTTTAATGGACCTTCAGATCATCCTTATGCTTTTGAGGGACAGTCAGGCTATTCTCATTTCCCTGATAAACCTTCAGGTTACTCTCGTTTTTCTGGTGAACCTTTATGTCATTTTCATGATTTTGATGGACCTTCAGAATATTCGTTTTCTTTTGGTGAACCTTTAGGTCATTCTTATTTGCCTAATGAACTTTTTAGTCATTCTCATGCTTTTGATGGACCTTCAGACCATTCTCATGCTTTTCATGGATTTTGAGGTGATTCTCATTCTTTTAATTGAACTTAGGGTTATTCTTGTTTCTTTCATTGACCTTCGAGTGATTCTCATTCTTTTCGTGATCTGATAGCCTTTCTTATTGTTTTTATTGACCTGTGGGTCATTCTCATTCTTTTGCTTGACCTTCGAGTCACTCTTGTTGTTTTTGTGGACCTGTGGGCCATTCCCATTCTTTTCGTGAACGTGCTTGTCAATCTCATTGTTTTCATGGACCTGTGGGTCATTATTGTTGTTTTTGTGGACCTTCAGGTTATTTACTTGAACTTTATAGACAATCAGGTCATTTTTATTCCCATGGTGAGTTTTCAGTTAATTTTCATTATGACGCTTCCGGTCAATCACATTCCCTGGATGGACTTTAAGGCTATTCTCATTCTTTTGATAGATCTTCAGTTCATTTTTATTCTCTAGAGGTCATTATCCTGCATTTGATGGCCCTATTGCACTTTCTCATTCTTTTGATGGACCATCAGGTCATTTTCATTACCATTCAGTTCATTTTTTTTGTCTTGAGTCTTCAGGTCATTCACATTTTTTTTCATGGATCTTCATGGTCAATTGATCTCGAGGTCATTCTAATTGCCTTGACTGATCTTAATGCTATTCTTTTTTTTCCCTTTGATGGATCTTCATATCTTTTGGGATATTTCTCATTGCACCTTCAAGTGATTTTCAATGGTATGACAAACCTATCTATTTCTTCTCACTCCATTGATGAGCCCACAAATTATTTTCCTTGTGATCTAATATTTGATAATATAATTTTCCTTGTGATCTAATGTTTGATAATCTAATAACCTTTAGGATGACCCAAAGGTTAATGAAAAGAATAAGAATCAAGAATGACCTCAAGGTCCATGAAAGGAATGGGAATGACCTTAAGGTCCATGAACAGACCTTAAGGTCCATAGCCAAACCTTAAGGTCTGTGAAAAGAACAAGACTGGCCTTCAGGTCCATGAAACAAACGAAAATGACCTTGCAGTCCATGAAAAGAACGACAATGGCTTCGAGGTCAATGAAAAGAACGACAATGGCCTTGAGGTCCCTGAAAAGAACGACAATGGCCTTGAGGTCCCTGAAAAGAACGACAATGGCCTTGAGGTCCCTGAAAAGAACGACAATGGCCTCGAGGTCCGTGAAAAGAACGACAATGGCCTCGAGGTCCGTGAAAAGAGCGACAAATTCCTCGACGTCCGTGAAAAGAACGACAATGGGCTTGAGGTCCGTGAAAAGAATGACAATGGGCTTGAGGTCCATGAAAAGAACGACAATGGGCTTGAGGTCCGTGAAAAGACCGACAATGGGCTCAAGGTCCATGAAAAGAACGACAATGGGCTCGAGGTCCATGAAAAGAATGACAATGGGCTCGAGGTACATGAAAAGAACGACAATGGGCTCGAGGTACATGAAAGAACGACAATGGGCTCGAGGTCCATGAAAAGAATGACAGTGGGCTCGAGGTCCATGAAAAGAATGACAATGGGCTCGAGATCCATGAAAAGAACGACATTGGCCTTGAGGTCCATGAAAAGAACGACAGTGGCTTTGAGGTCCATGAAAAGAACGACAGTGGCTCTGATGTCCATGAAAAAAACGACAATGGCCTTGAGGTCCATGAAAAGAACGACCATGGCCTTGAGGTCCATGAAAAGAACGACAATGGCCTTGAGGTCCATGAAAAGAACGACAATGGCCTTGAGGTCCATGAAACAAACGACATTGGCCTTGAGGTCCATGAAAAGAACGAAAGTGGCTTTGATGTTTATGAAATTAACGACAATGGCCTTGAGGTTCATGAAAAGAACGAGATTGACCTTGAGGTCCATGAAAAGAATGAGATTGACTTCAGGGTCCATGAAAAGAACAGTGACCTCGAAATTCATTAAAAAAGAATGACAGTGGCCTAAAAGGTTCTGCCCAATAAATTAGCTGTGTTTTTTGAGACTAGATATATGTTGCTAGATATTTGTTGCTTAATTACGACGTCCATATATTAGGTTGTCAGGCTGCACATCTCGCGGGTTGTCAACTCACAAATATAACAAATCCCTTTAAATCTTTTCCTTGCAGTCAGACAACTGATGAGCTCTGTAATGTATCCCAATGTTTGTGGATTTCCAGAATCAGCACAATGTTCCTCTCCCCCAGGGGGGTAGAACGAATGAAGAAGCACTGCTTGCCTTCACATCTTTTAATCTGGCCCTTACATAACTTGACAAAAGCCAATTTCCACAATGAAAATCGTTGGCCGAGGGCCATTCATAGAGATAACCAAATCAGGCACCAGTCCGCCTCACAGTGTCCTGGAGAAATAGGCCAAAGATTCTGGCAGTGACTTAGATTTAATGAGATAATTCACTTTCCATTTCTCTTCCTTGTATGGGAAAGCTTATATTTTTTTTTTGTTTTTGTTTTTCTCGTCCAGTCCTCTGACACTTCTGTGTCAATCATGGGCCGCTTCTTAAAAAGTCATTTAGTGGTTATGTAATATCATTCTGGACCACTTGGAAAGTTGGGAGGAGCGCCCCTCTGGTCCTGCCAAAATAGTGATGTTAGAATTTGGCTGAATGTGGATTCTGTGACTGTAGAGACTGGTAAGATTAGGACTACATTATATATGATAATTTAAAGGGGTTTTCACTATCGTCATTAATGGGGGTATTGTCTGATAGTTCTTGCAAATACAAGCAATTTTGCAATTTACTGCATGTTAAAATTTTAAATCGTTCTTGAGATATTAATACTTTTGTTTACAGCTCGTTGCCTTGGAGACCGACCACCGCTGCTCTTTTCTGTTGACCTTGTAAGCACTCTTCTGAATCTGGAGACCGCTGTTGCCTCCTAATCCCAGCCAGCTTCAGCGCAGTACTTACCCAGAAGACCACAGCGGTGGTCGGTCTCCTAGGCAACAAGCTGGCAACTAAAAAAAAAGGGTTAATCTCAAGAATGGTTGCAAATTTTAATAAGCAGAATATTGTAAAAGTTCATTTTCTTTACAAGCTCTATCTGACAATATCCAATATATCCGACAATATATATTGATAAAATGAACGTTGTCTTTCAAAACTACTAGTTCCCGCTATCCCCCTTAAAAAAAGAAAAAGTTTTCATAAGGCTACGGGGATGGAAAAATAAAGTTATGACTCTTGGAAAAAGGAGAGGAAAAAAAACAAAAATTGGCTGCGTCATTAAAAGGTTAATCATGTGTAGAATCACTTAAGGTCCTTTACCCAATGCTGGACCCCCAGTGATCAGTTGTGATCGGTTTGGAGACCTGATAGTAAGTGTTCAGTTTCGCTGCAGCACTACCACTGGTGAAATGTGGTATTGCACAGCGTGCAATCAAATGAATGCGTTGTGTGCTTAATGCAGGTCAGGACAGGTCCTCCAAGGAGACGCTCTTGCTGACTGCTCTCCAGCTTGGGCAAGTGAGGGGTTAATTCTGACTCTTGTAATTGCAGAAAGGAGCGTCCCAGATCTCCGAATTCCACAACCCACAATAAAGTGAATCCAGAAACCAGACAAGTTTCATTTACTACCATTTTGTGTTCGCTTCCTTCCCCCTTCTTAAAACCACGTTGAGTCTGCCCGGGCCTTGGCAGCAACGGGAAACAGCTGTCTGAGATTGCCGCTGCTCGCACCACACACATTTCGGCCCGGGCGAGACCCCACCATCCAGTCCTGGAACCAAAAGCGCCGTCTGATACGGACATTAGGTGTAAAGTTCGCAGACGAGTCTGGGGCGCGCTCCGGAATTTTAGGATATTTTTTTCCTGGTGTTGAGCCTCCGCTGTAACTGCAGCATTATCCTACTAGTACCGTACACTGTATGGTCAGATCTTCACGGTCCCCCCCTGTGCCAGAAGACCCTCAGTTACCCACCGGGATCGGGTTTTATTAAAGGGGAGGTTGATGTCCCAGGAGCTCAGATTACACATCGAGGAATTCGTTTTTTTGGGATTTTTCCCATCGCACAAGGTTACGAGAACTGTGGATCCGGAGCTTTGTGTGCACAATGCCAGGCTGAGGCGGTAAAGCTCACACTCGTCTGTTAAGGTCACGGAAACACCTTTTATAGAGTGGATTTCTACGTTTTGTGCCAGACTATTGGAATTTAGCTTTACAAGTCCCTTATCCACTTTCCTCCGTCAGACGCCGAGCCCCCGTGCGCCATAATTAGCCCCGCGCCCCGGTCCCTGCCCGGTTAGCGCTGACTTTCGCAGACGCTGTAATGTGTCGGAGTGATTTGGGTAATAACAGTGATTAGCGGGAAGTCATAGAGCAGATCGTCCTATAAACACGCAGACCCTGTGATTTGTCTGAGTGGCGGACTTTACCGTATACTGCCCCAGGATTATTACTGGAAAAATAAAAGTGTACGGGTCACGTAATATAGATATAAAGAACGTTCCCTGCAATTAACGAAACATTTCAGCTATAAACCTCTAAGTGCAGGAAATCGTGTCCTGCTAGAAGTGTTCACAAGTCATCCAGGAGCAGCGGTGTGATAGAAAGAAGGATGGAGGGATAGAGAGATGGATGGATGGATGGATGTTACATAGAAAGGCAGATGAGTATTAGCTATGAGAGTGAGATATTGCATGCTACATAAGAGAGAGAGAGATGGATAGATAGGTATGAGATAGAAGGATGGATTATGACATAAGTACCTGATTTAGTCTTAGAAGGTTGGCATCACATAGATAAAAAGATAAACGGATAGGTAGACAGATATGAGATGGATAGGTAGACAGATGTGAGATGATTGATAGGTAGACAGATGTGAGATGGATGGATAGGTAGATAGATGTGAGATGGATGGATAGGTAGATAGATGTGAGATGATGGATAGGTAGATAGA
>VIAB01000491.1:104569-125541 GCA_009801035.1 Oophaga pumilio
GTTTAGATAAAAAAAATAAACTGGCAACTTGTATTTATTAATCCCGTCCATCATAAAAGACCCCAACAAAATAAAACCCATCTATAAAATAGGCCCATAACGATCGGAGTTCCTTAATCCGGCCCTGCGTGATGCAGAGCAGTGTTTTGGGGGAGATCAGACGAGCCCCCCGATGCAGCGCTCCCTCTACATCTCGGATTTATGTGTGTCTCATTAGCCTGTCTGCTGACCTGGTCAGACTCCACGTAAAATAAGATTGCAGTAATTTATAACCAGTGATTAGAGGCATGTGCACGGCTAAAGGCCTTAGGGGGGGTAGCGAGAAGCAGATCCGACCATGGAAAACACCAAGCCACTCATTTCCGCAAGTCGGACCCCGCTTGTGGCTATTTCCCCTGCTCCCAACTGATTGGGATAAGGTGATCTAACCGCATTGTGGTGTATTACTGGATTCTGATGTAATGGTAAATGGGCTAACTGGGAGAGCTCGGGAACGTACGGCTCCGTTCATGGTCTACATTAATATGAACAGCATGGAAGGAGCAAGATGGGGGGCGGGGGGCACGAGACGTGTTCTGGAGGCAGAACGTTGTAAAAATGTTCTCTCCTCCACTCACTTTTAAATTTAAAATAAAAAAAAATCCTTTAAATAAGAACTTAAAACGTCATCTAGTTTTTAAGAAAAAAGCATTGTAGGTCCTATACAGTTTATTACCCTGCTTTTCTAGACCCTGAAATACAATTCATTTCACCCAACATTCAGTTATAATACGTGGGGGATCTAGAAAGCAAATGTTAATATTCCCTGCGGTGCCCCCACAGGGGAGATGTAGCATTACATGGAAATCAATGAGCTGTACATGTAATTCATGATCATGCAAGGTCCTCCAGAATGAAGGGTACTTTTTGTAGCTGCTCTGGCTAATAGTTGAAGGTCCTGTATGTAGGCCCCGGCTTTTTGAGAATAGGACGTGACAGGTCCTTCAGAAGGAGTGACGTTCTTGCTAGGCAACTTGGCTAATACATGAAGGTCCTGAATCTAGGCCCCCATTTTATAGGACATGGCAAGGAGTGTCAATTTAAGTAGGCAATTAAGCTAATAGATAAAGGTCCTGAATGTAGGACCCCACCTTCATTAGATCTTAATTTCCTTACAGGGTCTTAACTGGAGAGCAAGATGGTCAAGGAGAACAGTCGTGGGGGTCACGCTACCCCCACCACTGTCACCAATATGTCACAAATGACACCTTGGAGGTCATGCAGATCCCACCGCTGCCATCAATATGTCACGGTTGACACTGGAGAGATCCCACAGATCCCACCGCTGTCACCAATTTGTCAGTGGACACAACTCTCTTGCCAATGACGTAATTAACTAATGAGTAGTGAACGAGGACGCGGCTGCTTCCGCTACTAGGCTGGTTACTGGAGAACTCAGTGAGCATATGTTATATACACCTCCGATTCCAAGGCATGGAATATATATATACCCCACAAAGGTCACTGCCATCTCCACAATAACAGAAGAACTACTAGCTGCCACCACCAATCATTTATACAGGCCGATTGGACACCTGTTACAATTAGCCTATGGCTTCAGGGGTGCGGTTTACAGAACAAGAGGAACAGAGCTATTAAATGGTATATACCGTATTTAATCTAGAGAGGTAGGCCGTGTTTATGAATTATATGCAAAGATTATACAAAATGGGAACAAAACAATACTATTACATGAAAGTAAAAGGATAACGAAAGACAATTACCTAATCTGCTGTCACGGAAATGGCTCATAGCTTAGCGGAGTGAGGTACTCCTCCGTAAACGGACAGAACCCACAACAAACTGCACCTTCGAGGACTGAGAAATTACCAAACCAAAATACTACTTTTTATTGGATCAGAGTTACGTCCACATACCTCCCCTTGGTGAGCTCATGTGGGGGCTGGCTGTGGGATGTGCTAGGTCCTTCACAATTTTATGAGATCCACAACTTTCAGGATATATTCGCCCCTGGAGGTCCCAGGCAGTAGATACTGTCGTCATATTTCCTACTGCAATTTTATCTTTTTGTAGAGACGAAGCATGTTCTGGATAGCATCATCCCTTGGGTCAATATTAAGATGGAGGGGTTCTGCCGGCCTTACGATGATGTGAGTGAATGCGTTATGTTTGTCTGTTTGCCACAGCACTGGAAATGTATCTTGTATAAATATCGGATCAATGCAAATCCCAATATTCATCACTAGCCACCGCCACCAAAAGGTCTGTGATCCCATGCTTTCCTTGGAACAAAGGAATCCCCTGCACTTCTCCACCTCTGTTAAATGAATCTCGGTCTGCGTGTCTCTTTCCCAAGGCATTTCTCTGCTGCAATTACCTGGTCACTGCAGGAAGTCCATACTTCAATGGAGGTTGAGGTGTTAATTCTCTTTCACTTAATTTGTTTCTGTTCCCCAGCTACAATTAATCCCATATGTTCAGTCCTACTTCAATGGAGGTTGAAGTGTCCGCACTTCTCCCTTCTCTGAAGATAGCTCTATGGATTTTAATTTTTCTCTATAACAAAGAGTTTAATTTCCCTGTACTGCCCCCACAGAGCGGATACGGCATTACATAATTAACTCAATGGACTGTACATTTATGGTCTTTCCAGGTCCTCCAGAATGAGTGACACTCATTGTTGTTACTCTGATGATAGATGTATGTCCTGATTGTGAGACTCCTCTTCTTTATTAGATCAGAGTTTCCTAAAAGGGTCTTAACTAGAGAGCGGTAATTCAGTTTTCCTACAGCGCCTCTAGAGGGGAGATGAAGCATTACATACTTCATTAAACTCTATGGGCAGGTCTTGTAACAGCTGGTCAAGTTGGGTCGTCCAGAATAAGCGAGACACCCTTATGACTTATAGATGAAGGTCCTCCTAACTCTTAATTAGATCACAGCTTCCTATTAGGATCGTAACTAGAGTGCAAGTGTTCAGATTCCCTGCAGCGCCTCCACAGGAGAGATGGAGCATTACAGAGTCATACAGAGTCTTCTAAAATGAGGGAAATTCTCTATAGCCCCTCTGGCTGAATTTAGGACGTCCTCACTTTCAATTAGCTCATGATTTCCTAATAGGCCAAGTATTCGCTTTTCCTACAGCACCTCCTTAGGAAAGATGACAAAGTCCTGACTACAGGAACCCCATTATTAGATTAATTCAGGCCGGGTCTTCCAGATGGAGTAACATTTTTTTTTTGTGGCCGCCTTGGCTAATGGATAATGGTCCTGAAAGCGGGATCTTCCTTTATTACGTGAGAAAATTTTAGTGGGGTCTTCCCATGACTTTCATGTAACAAATGGTCATGTTAGGTCCTCCAGGATTAGTGGCTAATACTTGAGGGGTCCTAAATAGTGGACCACATTTTTTTAATCCAAGCTCTGAAGACACATATTAATAAATTATATATATATATTTTTAAATATGTATATAATAAATTAGGAAAAAATGAAGTCTTTTCTATAAATATGTGCCCCCCCTTCCTCTCCGTCTCATGGCACGTGTAGCGTTACTCTCGGGATCGTCACGATCCATAGTGTGAAACTGGCCCCGTGCCTTCATGGCTTGTCCACCTCGAGGTTAACGTCTAACTTCAGAAAGCTGCTCTGCATTTCAAGAGCAGGAACTCCGAGTACTGAGAAATGTTAATTTGCCATGCCCCGAAGCGGAGAATATGCTAAATATTCTGAATATATCAAGACTAAATGGCCCCGTGTTGCTAGGCCCAATTTCCGCTGAAGGGAAGCATGTTCTTCTCCATTGCTGCTCCATTAGGCTGAGCGAGGCCATTACCACGGCATTTTTCTTTCAGCCTGGCCCCGTGGCACCTGTATGGACTTAAGCCATCTGCAAGGAGGAAGTTTGGTTGCCACGGCGACTGGAACTTTAAAAAAAAAAAGTACCATGACAAAAGCAGAATAGGCCGAGGGGTCAGTGCGGAGGGTGAGCCGGTCATTGGGGTCACTTCCTCTCCATCACCTCCCCCCTTTTTAATAAGGCCGTGGAGAAGAATATGCAAAACATTACAGCTGCCGGGCTCCGGTTGTCAGGCTGCAGTAATGCGGATCGGTCGTTTCGTTACTTCATTGATGGAGATTTCAAGGCAGTAATGTAATAACCCTTGTAATTTCTGGCATTTTGAAGCATTTTCTTTTTTTTATCATGTCCTTCCAGGGGAGGAAAGAGCACTGGTGTGACTATAGCACTAAAAATGACTGCTGTTACTTAGAGGGGGTCTCTCACTTCCCATAAAAATGTAAATTTTTTAAACTGGTGTAAATGCCGCTTTTCTGCTGAATCCGGCGATGTTTTTCTTTTCTTCCTGCGCCTCTCCGTTTCTGAGATACGACGTCTTCTTCTGTGTAGGTAAAACTTGTCTTGTTAGCCAAGTGAGTGATGTCATAAACTCCTCCCCATGGGCGGTGCTTTATGACCACGCCCACTTAGATAACAAGACTAGGTTTATATACAGGGAAGAAATGGCTGTATCTTAGGAATAGAGAGGCGCAGAAACAAAAGAAAAACAGCGCCGGATTCTGGAGAACAGCGGCATTCACACTGGCAAATAAGATCATATCTTTCTGGCAAGTGACAAGTCCCCTTTAAATAGGCCCTGACATCGAGAAAACTTGACATAAGACTAAAAAAAAATCCTTATGTGGATTTGCAAGAAAATATATCTAGTAGAAGTCCAAAGCAGACCCTGAGATTTCCGCTGGGGATGAGAAGCTTGATATGGCTCAGATCAGACCCATTCAATAGGGCTAATCCACATGTGTCATCCTCTTTAATAAATGACTTGTAAGTAAAGCTCGCATTCACCTTAACCGCTCTCTTTCCCTGCTTCCCCATACATATGAACACTCAGTTTGGCCGAGCGTGCATGTGATTTCATTGGGCAGAAAGCAGTTGTTAGACTTATGCTAGAAGTGACTTATCGGCACTTAAAGTGAAGGGATGGAGCATGTTGAAATCCAACTGCAATATCCTTTTCTCCTTCAGCATTCGATGCCGAGTTTTCAGTCTCACATGTATAGGGGGCCTTTAGGATGTATTCTGACACGGACGCTTAGCCAAAATCTGCACAAAAGCCATCCACCCTGTCACATACTTACGAACATTTTTGGCTACGGCACAGAGCTTACTTCTGACTTCTGCAGTTTTGGAAAAGCAAATTATTGTCCCCCTTGACTGATAAAGGAGATAATCCCTGTATGGATCCATGTTAAAAAAAAAAAAAAAAAGGCTGCAAACGCCTCCTATGCAACCTCTCTGCGTCTGGCCCGGTATCAAGATACCTGAATTTCTCTTAAAAAGTGTTGTCCACCTTTTGAGGACAGTTTTTTTTTTTTACATTTGGGGCTAAAAAAATTATCTTTGTCATCGGGTTTCATTAAAAATGTTGCACCTTTTGGCTTTTTACAGGCTCCTTGTTTTCCTGCACGTTCAACTTTGATGTGGGCTTTGGTCATAAAAAGGCGACTTAAAAAAGACTGCTAAAAGACTGTCACAAGGCGCTCACTGATGGATTCTCCGTTGGCTCACTCAACAGTTATCAGTAGACAGTATTACACAGAAGGAGGTAAATGATACAAAAGTTTTAATGAGACCCAATTGCAAAAATAATTTTTAGGCCTAAATGGATAATTTTTAGGCCTAAATATATGAATAATATTTAGACCTAAATATGTGCATTTAGACAAAAAAAACAAAAAAAAACCTGAAATATTGACTGCTACATCCTGATGGCTGTAGCCCAGCGATATCCCGTATCATTAGTGTTTTCCCCAGGAGGGGCTGAGATCTTCCGTGCACGGTGGGAATTTTCACGTGGCGCACATTTCCTTTGGGTAAATGATATGAAGCCGTCGTCTCTCTTGAGACGCTCTTTGTGTGAGATGAAGGCTTTCCCCGCATTGAACGCCCACAGATTTGCCTCTGCCATTGACACGGGGTCTTTATTTTTCAGAAGTTGGCCTCCTTTTATTTGCCGCTACCTCTACCCTCCTACACACAGGTGGGCTTTAAAGCCACGGGCTGAAGAATGATGGAAGAGGCGACAGAACACCTCCGACATTGTCTTTGGTTTGGAGTTGTGGGGGAAAAAGTCTTAAAAAGAAAAGTTTAAAAATTAAAGAGACATTTAAAAAAAAAAAATGTATTCCGGTCTTAAATGTGTTAATAGGTTTTGTAATAATCCAACATTTCTATGCTCTATGCCAATGACTTCCAAGCTGCGGATCTCCAGCTATCGCAGAACTATAACTCCCAGCATCCCTGTCTGATTCTGAGAGTAGTCCACACTTCTTTCTTGACTACTGTATATGGGATATTGCTTGACAGGTCCTCAGATACTCGATTCCTGCTATTGTCGGGTGTTGGTTTAGTGTCGAGCCCCGTAGTGTCAGCTCCCTAATGGCTTTACAAGCTGCTGTGACACCTGTGACAGTCACGGCTGGGCCGGCTGCATGTGTCCTGCTGTCCCTGAGAGCTGACGACAGCTTCTACATGACGGTGGTGTCCAGACCGCGCGTATCCTCAGTGAGCAAGTCCTGTTTCCCTCAAATAAACCCCTCTGAGTGCTGCCCACCTGCCCTAAACACCCCACACCTGTGAGAAGGATGAATATAGACACACAGTCTTCTCTGTCTGTCATCCATAAGTGTCAGCGTCGCTGTCGCGTACCGCAAGTGTCGGCATCGCTGTCCCGTACCCCGAGTGTCGGCATCGCTGTCCCATACCCCGAGTGTCAGTGTTGCTGTCGCGTACCCTGAGTGTCTGCGTCGCTGTCCCGTACCCCGAGTGTGAGCGTTGCAGTCTCGTGCCCCGAGTGTCGGCGTCGCAGTCCCGTGCCCCGAGTGTCGGCGCCGCCTTCCCGTACCCCGAGTGTCGGCACCGCCGTCCCATACCCCCAATGTCGGCGTCACCGCCCCGTACCGCGAATGTCAGCGCCGCCGTCCCGTACCCCGGTGATCGCCGTCCCGTGCCTGGAGCATCAGTGTGGTCGCTTTTAGGATATGTTCACATGTTGCGTTTTTCCTGTGGTTTTTCCTGCAGATAACCTGCTCTCTGGCAGTAAAGAAGCTGCTTACAACTATGGTATCAGGTTTTGCTGCGTTTTTATCAGGTACATTTACCTCTTGTGCATGCTGATAATGTTTAGTGCCCCTCCAAAAAAATATTTTTCTGCATGAAAAATGCAGCATAACCTGATACCAGCGTTTTTTGCTGCTATTTTGCACTTACTCATTTCTTTCTATGGGTGAAAAAATGCTGAAAAGTGACACGCTGCAGATTGCAAAAATGCAGGCAGTAGTTTTCCAATTCAGTCAAAAACAACCAGTGTGTGCATGAGATTTCTCAGGTCTCACAGCTTCTGCTGGTGCTGTAAAACAAAGCTTAACATTTGCCTAAAAACCTGCAGCAAAACCGCAATGTGTGAACATAGTCTTAGTGTGGACATAAGTAGTTGCGGACTCCTGTGCAGTTTTGGGGCGGACTTGTGCCCTCGCACCAGCAGATGATTGCATAGGAGGGGTGGCAGGTTCGGGGGGGTCTGCAGGTAGCACCACGCTCCCCCCTGTCACAGCCCTCACTGACAGGCTCATTACACTGATAGCGATGTGTCAAAGTGACAGACGCCTTCATCAGAACGGAGGAGGGGAACGGCGGGATCCATTAGAAGGGTAATTAATGATAAAACCTCTCCCTGAATCATCCGCCCCAGCACAAATCCAAGGATCTATTCCCATAGCACGAGGAGGGGAGGCAGCCGAGGAAACGTTTTTTTTTTCCCCTTGAATAAGTTTTGATGCCTCAAATAGATTCTAGATAATCAGAAAATGGCGAGTGCTCCAGCAATCATAGTGGGGGCTCCTGTAATGATAGTGAGGACGCCGACAATGATGACGAGGGCTTCAGTTATGATAGCGAGGGCTCCAGCAATTATAGCGGGGGCTCCAGCAATGATAGCGGGGGCTCCAGCAATGATAGCGGGGGCTCCAGCAATGATAGTGAGAGCTCTGGCAATGATGGCGAGGGCTCCGGCAATGATAGCGAGGGCTCTAGCAATGATAGCGAGGGCTCCGGCAATGATAGCGGGGGCTCCATCAATGATAGTGAGGGCTCTGGCAATGATGGCGAGGGCTTCGGCAATGATAGCGAGGGCTCCAGCAATGATAGTGAGGGCTCTGGCAATGATGGCAAGGGCTCCGGCAATGATAGCGGGGGCTCCAGCAATGATAGTGAGGGCTCTGGCAATGATGGCGAGGGCTTCGGCAATGATAGCGAGGGCTCCAGCAATGATAGTGAGGGCTCTGGCAATGATAGGGAGGGCTCTGGCAATGATGGCGAGGGCTTCAGTAATGATAGCGAGTGCTCCAGCAATGATAGTGAGGGCTCCGGCAATTATAGCGAGGGCTCTAGCAATGATAGGGAGGGCTTTGGCAATGATGGCGAGGGCTCCGACAATGATAGCGAGGGCTCTGGCAATGATAGTGAGGGCTCTGGCAATTATAGCAAGGGCTCTAGCAATGATAGGGAGGGCTCTGGCAATGATGGCGAGGGCTCCGACAATGATAGCGAGGGCTCTGGCAATGATGGCGAGGGCTCCGGCAATGAGGGCTTCAGTAATGATAGCGAGGGCTCTGGCAATGATAGGGAGGGCTCTGGCAATGATGGCGAGGGCTCTGGCAATTATAGCGAGGGCTCTAGCAATGATAGGGAGGGCTCTGGCAATGATGGCGAGGGCTCCGACAATGATAGCGAGGGCTTCAGTAATGATAGCGAGGGCTCAGGCGATGATGGCGAGGTCCGCGGCGATGATGGCGAGTGCTCTAGGAATGTTGGTGAGGGCTCCAGCGATGAGGGCGTCAGCAATGATGGCAAGGGCTCCAGCAATGATGGCGAGGGCTCCAGCAATGATAGTGAGGGCTCCGACAATGATGGCGAGGTCCGCGGCGATGATGGCGAGTTCTCTAGGAATGTTGGTGAGGGCTTCAGCAATGATAGCGAGGGTTCTGGCGATGATGGTGAGGGCCCCGGCTATGATAGCGGGGTCCGTTAGTTAAAAAAAACTGACCAACAAGTGTAAACTGGTAATAACTGCCGTAAGATTATATACCAATCAGAGAGTGCAGCAGCCCCTATATGCGCCAACATGTGTGCAAACATTGATTAATACCGTATTACTGCTATATAGACTGTAGTTATACAATTGAGATATAGTGTACAAATTTACCGGTTTTGTTTGTTCCCACCGGCCAAGACAAGGTAATGACTGCCTCCATTTTTGGCTGAGATCCTCCCATCAGCCTAAGGCTGTTTTTAATCATCGCTGGATGTTACCTGCCCTTTACATATATAGGTTTTTACCCCGGGAGAGATGTGGGATAAATATTAGCTTTAGGGTTTAATCAGAGAGAGGGTCGCCTTGTCTTGGCTGGTGGGCTCTCATGAGTTGGCCAATTTGTGTGGTATAAAAATAATTCCTATATTCAGTGTTTTCATACATTTTACCGCACACGGTGACCATAAATTAATCGTCACTTGGCTTTTCTAGAAACCACAATGGATCCCCAGATTTGACCGTGTCTCCATGACATCGTATGGGTCTATATCTGGTCCCATCATTCCTACAGGGTGCCCTATGTTATAGTGGGCAGATCAAAGGAAAAATCACCCTAAAGATGAAAGGTTCAGCAAGGAGGGGGTTAATATTAGATTGGGAGGTGCAGCACTATCCAGCGCTGGGGGAGCCTCTTATTTATAACTCACTTTTGCCTGGGTCCGGCACTGACAATAGGGCCCTTTGTGCCTCTCCGTGCAGCTGCCAGGGCTACGGCCTCCCAGCTACTGCTGCACATAGGAGCAGGTGGGCCAACAGCTCCGAGCCGTCCGCAGCCACGGCTGCAGGGGAGCGCGGCTCCTAACTGGTTATGATGGGAAACCCAGTATGCTGGTGACTGGAAGAGCTGGTCCCCACCATCAAACTCAAGTAGTCTGTTCTTCCCGCTTGTAGGGAAGGAGCGACGGCGGTGGTGATGGTTAATAGCTACAGATGTAGCAGAGCTGAACTTATCACATACTCCACACTGATGACAGTATAGATAACATTTATTATGCAAATCCCTATCATCCTCCAGCGTCAGATGGGAGGAGTAGTCCAGGAGCGACAGGTCCAGGTGAGGCTCTTGCCTCCACTCACCGTTATACTCCGCGGGGTGTTTTGCCTTTCAAAGCAGCTGCATTTCTTATCGACTTTCCTAGAATCTAAAATGCAAATCTTTTGTTTGCATATTAGAAGATCAGTGGCATAAAAATCCTTCCGTGATGGACATCTTCTGTGTGTCAGTGAGGTACCTGTCAAAAGAAGACCCAGATGGCAGATAACAGAGAACAACAGAATGCTAGACCCCTCTAGTTAATGTGCTGAAGGGTCTGCACAATGTCGCCATAATAGTGTCGTCATAGTGATATCTAATATTGTTTCCTATAGTTAATCTGGCCTGAGCTTTCAGAGTAATTCTGTAGTGATGTGTACCGCAATGCCTCCGTAATGCGTGTACTGCAGGGCCCTTGAGTCGTGCCCACCACTAGGCCCTCGTGTTGTGCCCCCCCGCAGTGCCTTCGTGTCGTGCCCACCGTAGTGCTCCTGTAATGCGTCTACTGCAGGGCCCTCGTATTGTGCCCACCGCAGAGCCCTTGTGTCGTGTCCTTTGCAGTGCTTTCATGTTGTTCCCTTCGCAGTGCTCTCGTGTCGTGCCCTTCGCAGAGCCCTCGTCGTGCCCTTCGCAGTGCCCTCGTCGTGCCCTTCGCAGTGCCCTCGTGTTGTGCCCTTCGCAGTGCCCTTGTGTCGTGCCCTTCGCAGTGCCCTCATGTTGTGCCCTGCGCAGTGCCCTCGTGTCGTGCCCCGCGCAGTGCCCTCGAGTCGTTCCCACATCAGTGCCCTCGTATAGCATCCACCTCAGTGTCCTGATATTAGTGCCAACCACAATGTCCTATAACAGTGACTTCCATATTATCCCAGGGCTGCTCTGGTACTCCAGCATTGTAGTATTGACTGCTGTACAGGACTGCACAAAGTTGTCGCCCCTTTAATTCATTCTGGCTGTAAATGTATTTTGCAATCTCGCCTCACATCAAGCATGTAATGATCAGATAAGATTGTGATCCGCTCACAATCACCGGCATTGTCTGGGATCACTCTGGAGCATTATCAGTAATTGAGTGATAATTATTGGGATTTTTCGCATCCGGTCTGTGTTAGAGTGAACCATGCGTTAACGGGCAGCGCGTGACCTGCCACGTCCTCGTCCTCGCCGGGCAGCCTTCCTACAGTGCGGTTTTATGGCATCTTCTTATCTTCTCTCTGCAGGTTGGGAGTCTCAGCTGCTGGAAACAGGATTTCTGGGGATCTTCCTGTGTCCTCTCTGGTCCTTGGCGCAAGTTCCAGATCGTACCCCTCCATCGGGCATCGTCATCTGGGCCCATCGCTGGCTCATCTTCAGGATCATGCTGGGAGCGGTAAGTGGCAATGGCTGGAAGCTACAATTGTCCACAACGTCTGGTGCTGGAGCATTAAGATTTCGCGTCACTGAAACTAAGAGGCTGAGGCCGCTCCCTGATAACAGCCCATAGCATTATCCTCCTCCACCATCTGTACAGGGGGCAAAATGCAGTCAAAGGAATCACCAAATCCAGACTCCTCCACAATAGACGTCAGAGAAGTGTGATCCATCACTGTACTGAACATGTCTCCTCCAGAGTCCAGTGGTGGCGGCTTTACACCACTCTATCCGACGCTCTGCATTGTGCTTGGTGATGTACGGCTGAATGCAGCTGCTTGGCCTTGAAGCTCCCAGTGGGGCGCAGTGTTTGTGCTGATGTTATACCAGAGGAGGTCTGGACTCTGCAGTTATGGGGTCAGCGGAGTATTGCTGACTTTTCTGCCTTCTGTTCCTCAGCACTCGGCCTCCAGCTCTGTAACGTTATGGGGTCTCCACTTTGTGGCTGAGTTGCTGTGGTTCCTTGAAACTTGTCAATAATATCACTCACAGGTGATGGGGCAAGATTTAGGAGGAAGAAATGTCAGACTTGTTACCCCAGTGGCTCCTATTACAGGACCGAGCTGGTATCCGTGAGCTCTGCACCACCGGTCGTTCTGTCACATGATAGTAAAGGCAGATGGTATGGCGGTGGGCCGGATGGTATACATCGGGGGAGCGACTGGCTGTATATTATACACCGGGCAGGCAGGGGGCCGCCTTTTATACACCGGGTGGGCAGAGGGCTGCACGTTATACACTGGGGGGGGAAGGGGGCAGGGGGAAACATGTTATACACCCAGAGGGGGAGGTCCCCCATGTTATACATCGGGTTGAACGAGGGGCCGGATGTTGTACACCAGGGTGGATGAGGGGCCGGATATTGTACACCGTGGGAGCGAGGGGCCTCATGTTATACATCGTGTGAGCAGAGGGCTGCACTTTATACACGGGGGGGGAGGAGGCCTGCATGTTATACACCCGGGGGGGGAGGCCTGCATGTTATACACCCGGGGGGGAGGCCTGCATGTTATACACCGGGGTGGACGGGGGGCCGGATGTTGTACACCGGTGTGGATGAGGGGCCGGATATTGTACACCGTGGGAGCGAGGGGCCGCATGTTATACATCGGGTGGGCAGAGGGCCGCACTTTATACACTAGGGGGGGAGGAGGCCTGAATGTTATACACCTGGGGAGGGGGAGGCCTGCATGTTATACACCCGGGGGATGAGGCCTGCATGTTATACACCGGGGTGGACGAGGGTCGGATGTTGTACACCAGGGTGGACGAGGGTCGGATGTTGTACAGCGGGGTGGGCGATGTGCCGGATGCTATACATCGGGGGGGTAGCGGCATGGAAGGGAAAACTTGAACCTGTGCGGCCCAATAATCCAGCATCAGGGTAATCTGCTCACTCTTAAAGGGACCACAGCAAGGAATCCCAGGGATTCTGGGTAATGATCCATATTCGGGTTCACCTGACATGAGACCCTGCAGGAGCACATGGGCGGCCATTGTGCCCGCACTTGGCACGAGGACAGGCTCCGCACTGAGCCCGTATGGCAATGTGTAGTGCGAGGCTGGTAATCCCACATGTTGTCCCTACGTGTTTTCACAAGATAAGAGGAGATTACCCTCTAACATAATAAAACGGTGGAATACTGGGGGGTTTGTCCTCGGCTGCTTTCCTTGGCTCGGGCCCGGGGCGTTATCTCGCTCTGCTGCTCCGCTATCGGGGCGCACACATGTGTAATCCTGCAGCTTTTCTATAGGTGCACAAGCAAAGGTTGTAACATGTGGCATTAAAGAGAAGCAGGGATCACAGTGCAAACACAGGGCTCCATGCAGAACAAAGGGCCCACCAGTGCCCCCTGGACTGTGATTGACAGCTCGTCTCCTGAAATGAGACCCCCTGTAACCCTTAATAAGCTGCGACCCTACCTTGTGTACCGTTCTGTATATATTATATACTTTGTTTTTTTCATCTGTGACACATGGAACGGTCAAAAAAGAATTGACCCAACTATTGCCCTACAAATACCACCGCCTTCCAACGCCTGAATAATACCGATATCTGAATAATACTGCCACAGAGTGCCCATGTTACACTGTCGCCTTTCAGTCCCCAAAATGTCTAACCTGTTTCCCAATAATAGTGACCAACAGTGTCTGAAAATCTTCCATACCGTGCTCACAAAATACTGCGTTACAACTCATATAATATTGCCAAATGGTGCTGAAATTAAACTGCTGTATACGGGCATCCTACATAATATCAATTGCTATGCAGTATTAGATTAATACTCTCTTATAGAATTTGCCTTATACCGCCACATGGTGCCAAACAATGTGCATTAAACAGAAAACATATCATTATAGACATGATGCCGCCATATGATGTCCATATAATATACAGTATTCATTAGTACTCGCTTAGAACCTACTAAAAAGTATCTGTTATTTGGTCTGCAGTGGCCATTTTGTACTATTGTTTTATTCCTGCTTTTCTCCTGAGTTTTCTACATTTTGCTCTTTAAAAATCCCCAGTACAGCTCTAAAGATGCAGACATTTTTATTTAGAGGTAGTTTTTCTTGTCTTTGCCATGGGGCGTGTCTCACAAGAACCTCAGGGGTGTGTCTTTAGGCTGCTCTGCATAATTACTTAGTGAGCACCGCCCCTAAAGACCATAAAAGATGGCACTCAATAAAAAGGCCCATATCTCTGCAACCGTATGGCAGATTTTTAAAAATAAAAAACTAAATACTCCAGAAAGCAGCGGGAATAAAACAAGAGCAAAATCTGGATACTTTTGAACCAATGACAGATCTCTTTTAATACCACCATATAGTACTCAAATGATATTTTCCTAAAGCACTCGCACAATACCACCCTATAGTGCTGAAGAGTAAGCAGTATTCCGTTAATAAGTTCTTATATAAAATGCTGCTATATGGTGCCCAAGTAATATGCCGTATTTATTCTACCTTTCAGAATAGAAGTAATGCCACCATATAGGATACAAATAATATACAGTGTTCAAGTATTAATAACCCCTTAAATGTTCTATATAATACTGACATGCAGTGCCCAAATAGTAAGCCGTGTTTGATTAATACTTTCTTAAAGAGACTGTGTAGTGCCCAAAAAATGTGTAGTGTTCAAATAACACTTTCTTGTAGAGCCAACATAATACTGCCATACAGTGCTCAAATAATATACGGTATTCAAATATTACCCCAAAAATGTAATACCAGCATCTGGTACCCCAGCAATAGCTGTGTTCACCACCAGATAGTACTCAAATAATACTGCATTTTAGAGCCCACATAATGCCATATAGTGTCCACATAACGTGTAATATTCAATTAATACCCCCTAAAAGAACATACCGCCATATGGTGACCAAATATGCAACATTAGGGTAATACTCCTGTGTAGAGCCCATATAATACCGCCATATAGTCTCCACATAATACACAGAGCTCAATAATGATGGATGGCTTTAGGTTTCGCATGGGGTTCCTGTCCTCAGGGGCCACACAGTATTGGGGCCATTGCACAGTTCTCCCAGTTTGGCGGCACACTGGGAAGACATTTTTGCTATTCAGGACTTTAGGAAAGCCAGGTGGCAACCTCCGAGGGAGCGCTATCGGCAGATATTATTTTTTAAAGGGGACAAGCCTGATAATCCTGTTCCCCACTAGTGTCCTGCAGGTCCTGGATCTCCCGTGGTCGGTCACATGAGCCCCCGATGACAGGTCTGTGTGATGACGCTGACGAGCGAGGGATGGGAAGAGCATTAACAGGCAGTGTAATCCCCGCGATTACAGTCGCGTGATTGATGGCCGCGCTGTCACCGTGAGCCCGAACACTTGTATGTTTCCTTCTCTGAGGGGATAATGATCCTGACAGGAGCTGTAAAGTGGCCTCATGCGTGAAAGTAACGTTTCCTTCCAGGCTGGAGTGCACCTGTCTGGGGGGCCGGGGGGGCATGTTTTATGATTTGTGCCCAGAGCCAGCTGAAGGGCCGACACATGGACTCGAGCTCTGCGCCCCTGACCAGCGTAGGCTACCCTCAGGAAAAAACGAGTGGAAGCGTTAAAGGACGGGGTGAAAATCACAGGTCAAGGGGGTTAGCTGTTGCAGAACCTCATAATACAGACCTCCGCTGCTGCAGAACATCATCATACACAGCTCTACTGCTGCAGAACCTCATAAGACACCTCAGCTGCTGCAGAACCTCATCATACACAGCTCTACTGCTGCAGAACCTCATAATACACACCTCTGCTGCAGAACCTCATCATACGCATCTCAGCTGCTGCAGAACCTCATAATACACACCTCCGCTGCTGCAGAACCTCATCATACACAGCTCTACTGCTGCAGAACCTCATAATACACACCTCAGCTCCTGCAGAACCTCATCATACACAGCTCTACTGCTGCAGAACCGCATTATACACACCTCCGCTGCTGCAGAACCTCATCATACACATCTCAGCTGCTGCAGAACCTCATAATACACACCTCCGCTGCTGCAGAACCTCATTATACACAGCTCTACTGCTGCAGAACCTCATAATACACACCTCCGCTGCTGCAGAACCTCATTATACACAGCTCTACTGCTGCAGAACTGCATTATACACACCTCCGCTGCTGCAGAACCTCATCATACACAGCTCTACTACTGCAGAATCTCATAATACACATCTTAGCTGCTGCAGAACCGCATCACACACACCTCCGCTGCTGCAGAACCTCATCATTCACAGCTCTTCTGCTGCAGAATCGCATCTCACACACCTCCGCTGCTGCAGAACCTCATCATGCACAGCTCTACTGCAGAACCTCATCATGCACAGCTCTACTGCTGCAGAACCTCAGAATACACACCTCAGCTGCTGCAGAACCTCATCATACACAGCTCTACTGCTGCAGAACCTCATAATATACAGCTCCGCTGCTGCAGAACCTCATCATACACAGCTCTACTACTGCAGAACCTCATAATATACACCTCCGCTGCTGCAGAACCTCATCATACACAGCTCTACTGCTGCAGAACCGCATTTCACACACCTCAGCTGCTGCAGAACCTCATAATACACATCTCAGCTGCTGCGGAACCGCATCACACACACCTCCGCTGCTGCAGAACCTCATAATACAGACCTCAGCTGCTGCAGAACTTCCTAATACACATCTCAGCTGCTGTAGGACCACATCACACACACCTCCACTGCTGCAGAACCTCATCAAACACACCTCAGCTGCTGCAAAACCCATCATACACACCTCAGCTGCTACAGAACCTCCTAATATACACCTCAGCTGCTGCAGTATCTCATCATACACACCTCAGCTGCTGTAGTACCTCATCATACACACCTCAGCTTCTGCAATACCTCCTAATACACCTCGGCTGCTGCAGAACCTCCTAATGCACACGTCAGCTGCAGCAGAACCTTCTAATACACATCTCAGCTGCTGCAGAACCTCATAATACACCCCTCAGCTGCTGCAGCTCCAGTTTCAGAAGAAAAGTGCATCTTAGGGGCATGCTACATTAAGCAGAATGGGTGACTGTCCCTTTAAAAGCAGTGTTGGGGACCACACTGAATATCACCCAGCTTTCCCAGTATCCGAGCGATCTCAGTACTGTACTGATGAGTGGATGATGTCGTCAGTGGGGTCTCGGGTGGAAATTTCTCCTGATTATTTCTGGTTTTGTCGAGACCCAGAGTGAAGCTCATCCGGCCCTCACCCCCTGCTGAAAACGTCATCGCTCATTTTTTTAAATTAAATTTGTGTGAATTTTTGGAATATTTGCAGAACTCTGCGTTGCTCCTGTCGCCTGCAGCGGGGAAGCGGATCTGATGCCCCCGTTATCAGCTCCCAAATGGTTAAACGGCTGTGTATATTAGAGGCGACCACAGCAGGGGGATTAGCACAGGATGCAGCGGGCGCAGCAGTCACCGCACAGGGCACGGGGCTTATGAGGGGTGAGCAGGTCACAGCACCGGGTGTGAGGAGCCCAGCCTTGATTGACAGCAGCAGAGCAAGCAGCAGGTTGCAAATTGTCAAGGAAATGGAGGGAACAGAGTGAGTTATGAGGCCTGATGTCACCGCATTAACCCTGTGCTCGCTCCACTCCCCAAACATATGTATCCGCACCAAGAAGATTACATTGCATCATTACTGTAAAGCAGCATACGGCTGGCAGGGCATGCTGGGGGTTGTAGTTCAGCATTGCTGTAAAAGAATAGAATAAAAATTAAGCTTCATATTTTCTTCTAATAAAAGTCTCAGATGCTGCAGAACAGCGTAAGCCAAGAGCCCACAGCCGAGTGATCAGGAGCCCTTTCAGTCTTTACTTGTTGCTAATTGTCGGCCACTTCTTCCCATTTCCCCGGCCTCCTAAAGTTGCCATCGACTCTGAAAAAAGCAGCACAAATCAGTCTTGGTAAACCCAAGATGGACTGTCAGATCACTGAGGTGTCAGATTACAGCTGCCTATTAAAGTCTATGGAGAGGGAGGAAGGAGAGTGGAGCGCTCAGGCAGACAAGTGCAGATCAAAGTGCAGCTTCAAACACATTTATTTTTACTTCAGAGTTGGATTCACAGTCATGCTGTTCAGTAATGCTGTTTAATAGGCTGTATGTTGCTGCTTTTTAGTAAGAGTTTCCTCTCACCCAAGTGCTAAATTCCCAGCTTGACTGCTCAATACTGCTAAATAACATCCTTTATTCTGCTTTCTAATACGATTTTAATCTCTCTAGTACTGGATTCACAGCCACAGTACTCAGTACTGCTGCTTAATGACCTTTATGCTGCTTTCTAGTAAGAGCTTCATCTCTCCCCTCTTCTGGAATCACAGCTTGACTGCAAAGTATTGCTTTATAACATCCTCTGTTCTGCTGCTGATTTCTAGTAAGAATTCATTCTCACCCTTGTGCTTGATTCTCAGTTACACTGCTCAGTATCGATGTATAATGACCTCTGTTATTCTGGTTTTTATTAAGAACTGGTGCTGGATTCACTGCTATACTGCTCAGTACTGCTGTAAGCAGCCTGTATTCTGCTTACTAGCAAAAACTTCATCCCATCTAGGTGCTGGATACACAGCTGTACTGCTCAGTACAGCTATATAACATCCTCTGTTCTACTGTTGCTTTCTAGATAGAGCTGTTGCTTTTGAATATGAGTTTAATCTTGCCCTGGCACTGGATTTACAGATACACTGCATAGTACTTCTGTATAATGACCTCTCTGCTGCTTTCTAGAAAAATTTTAATCTCATCCCAGTGTTGGATTTACAGCCATACTGCTCAGTACTAATGTTAACATCCTTAATTCTGCTGATTTTCAGTACATTTTTTCTCACCTTGCTGTCTGTTAGTTTGTAGATAAATCCAGAGCTGCATTCACAGTTCAGCTGGAAACAATCAGCAATCTTGTTTCCTTATTACCAGTGTGAAAGCTACACTACCTAGAATGCAAATCACTACGTTGAGCTCTGTTCATACACTGAGTAAACAGACAATTGTGCGAGATTTCAGCTCTGAAGCCTGCAGAATTGCATTTATAAAATGCTAATTAGGCAAACTCCTGGCTTATTCTGCAAACAGGATCTTTGCTTTCCCCCTTCCAGCCTGGCACTGCGAGGGTCAAGTCCGAGTGGAGATTTTCTTCTTTTATTTTACCGTAACCAACTTCGAAAAGAGTATGAAAAATAACAGGATGTGATGGTGAACCTCAGACCACATTCTGAATCTTATCTGTAGCTGGCAGCGGGACGCGGACTCCTGCCCATCTCATTGGCTCAGCCTTCATCTGATTTCCTTGCGGTTTATTTGCTGTGGTTTTTCTCTCTCTTTTTTTTTTTTTTTTTTTTCTTCTGTGACTCGGCCAGAGGCATTATTTTTTACAAAAGTGTCCTCATTTCAAGAAGTATTTCCTCATTGTTATTTGCAGCCAATGCCAGCGATGACACACGGGGTCCGGGCCCCTAACTGGAGCAAAAAATCTTGGGGAAGAAAAAAGTTTTCATGTTAAACAAAGCGAAACCGGACATAAAAATCTACAGGAGCAGCCGGTAATGAGCGATGAGGGAGACACCATGTAAGACTGCGCAGAGAAGAGAGGAGATATTAGTATGGACATACAGTACTGACGATGTACTGCTCCTGAATCACATCCTGCATTACTCTCCAGAGCTGCACTCACTATTCTGCTGGTGCAGTCACTGTGTACATACATTACATTACTGATCCTGAGTTACACCCTGTATTATACTCCAGAGCTGCACTCACTATTCTGCTGTAAATTCTCAGTTTCTGTGATCTTGCCCCGGCTGCGATGCGGCCGACCTCCTCCCTCCACGTCCAGTCTGTGGACCCCGCCTCGTGTCATGGCCGCTGATCTCGCTGCCCCTAGATGAAGCGGCGCTCATGCTAATTAGCTTTATTACATTAGTGGGGGAGGAAGTGAAGAAAGACGGCTTTCTTGTGTTGCCCCCTAATTATTCATACAGGGCATCGGGACTTCATGGGAATTTTTTTTGGGGGAAAGTAAAGTCTAAAATATGTCAGTCTCTGACCCCTTCCCACTTGCACCCCTACCCCCACGTCATCCTCCGAGGGTCCCACACTCAGCTGCTCTTTGTCTCTGATCTTAGTTTGCCTTTGGCTCTTCTCACAGTAACGCTGGAAAGTTTTGGTGACTTCAAAAAGTTTTTATTTTCCTCTTCTGTTTTCTCCTAAACTATAAATTCAGATTGTGGAGTCTTTGGGGCTTCCAGAATCCCCCTTTATGTTCCTCATAAGGGTCCTCCGCAGTCCAGCAGATAATGAAGTGGTGGCGACCACCCTAACTGGCATTTAATGGTCCCATTTTCAGGATCGCTCGGGGTCTGAAAGAAAAATGTTCACCGGTCCTATGGAGACCCCTTAAGGGGAACCTGGGACAATATGTTTGCATTTAGGTCATGGACCCACCACTGCTCACAGGTCAGATATTTATAATCCCTATAAGATCTGCCGTCTTCTGCTTAGGCACATCATTGGTTAATAATTCGGAGTTGGATCATGTAGAGAGATGAAGAGGATTGGAGGCCGGTGGGATCCGTGCCGCCACGTTATGCTTCAGAGCACCTTGACGCCAGCTGAGACGCTGCTGTCACCTCAGCTCCTCCACCGTCACCATCAGAATAATGATCATGTAATCTCCTCCAACAATAATACACAGCGAGCAACAAGGGCGGCTGTACCCCAACACCGTGCCTAACACCTTCACTGCCTCCTACATCTGCGGACGGGTTACAGTCTGTCATTGTCACTGCACCAGCAGAATAGTGAGTGCAGCTCTGGAGTATAA
>VIAB01000491.1:128499-141597 GCA_009801035.1 Oophaga pumilio
CTGGGATATAATACAGGATGTAACTCAGGATCAGTAATGTATGAGCGGCATCTTCGGTGTCCTGTAGATGCTTATCCCCGGTGACATTTTTGTACCCGGCATTCGGCTCATTAATTGGCGGTGTTGGGACCAGTGTGGGATCTGGGGCTGCGGGAGGGAGGGGAGCGGCGTTATCCCTGCAGCTTCATTATCAGGGTGTCAGGATACAGAAATCTGCTTGGATTGTGGAATTTCAGGACCCACAAAGCTTAATCTTTATAACATGGAGGGATTAAAAAGGAAAAAGAGTTTAGACAATCTTCCTGGCCTGCGCCCATGGAGCTGACGCTCTGCTGCCCGGTACTGACGCCGGGGGCAGTATCTGCCGATCCTTGCCACTTTCCCAAGCTTATATCAATGGAATTTTTACAGGCGTAGCGGAGGGTCACCTAACTTCTCAGGCGTTCTCCCTCCCCATTGGCCTGTCCGTGCCATCTCGCCCCCTCCTCATACAACTTCATTTTGGGCTGAGAAGGGGCTGAATGCTGGCTTTGTTCCTCTGACACTACGGAGAAAAAAAAAAACTAAAATCCGTGGAAAATCTGACATCTGCATTGTGGAGAAGAAATCAATAGATGCGGAGAATATGGTCGTCCCCCACTTGTGAAGGAATCCCGTCAGCTCCTCATGTCGGCTTAGCGCTCTGCTGACATTTTAATTATCCTGCATTTTGCCCTTGTTGGGAAACAAAGTGCACAGACGTATTTTTGCAGATTTGCAATGGTCTTTAAAGGGACGGTGGCAAGGCAAAGATGGTGTATGAAATACGTGCCATCGCTCTTCGCCATTGACCGGTGCGGGGTATCGTGGGTGTCCCATATGGCGGTGGTATTTATGTCAGGGGCCCAATACCTCCAGACTCGTAATTCAAAGGGTTATTCATTCTCCATAGATTAGGTGGTAACTTGGGGGTCCAACCACTGGGACCCTGCTTGATCGGGGTTCTGTACCCCTGTCCCGACAGTAGCAAAGGGGACCTCACTCCATTCCTTGTCTTTTGCTTTTTCCATTACCCCATAGACAATGACGAGAGTGGCGGCCGCTCATGAGCGCCTTCGCTCCATTCAGGACGGTGCCGCCGATTTTGAGATCAATGAGGGTCCCAGCGGTCGGCCCCCCATTGATCACCAGTTTATCCCTTATTATATGGGTATTGGATAACCATTTGGGGGCATACCCCTTTAAGGAGGTACTCCGAGCTGTAACTGGTTCTAGAAAGGAGATCCTAAGTGACGCTAAGGATGGAAATATTACACCAGTGAACTTCTGCTTGTAGATCTCAAGCTATTATGAAACTACAACTCCCAGCATGCTTGTCGAGTCTTGAGCAGTCATCGTTGAAGACCCTTGGACCAGAGTGAGCAGGGGGTTGCTTAGATGGGAAACGACAGACAGAATCAGATTTTTGTATGTCGTCAGTCTTCTGATGAATGTCATGAACACACACACATGCCCCAGTTCGTCGATTAGTTTTCACCAGAATTCTGACGTAAAACTGGTTGAAATATCACAAAATGTATAGTTCTATTTCTGACCCGCACAAGGCTGTCCTTCACCTCCTCATACAACGACGACCTGTCACTTGTGATAAATAATAATGTTTTACCTGGTGTAAATGGCGCTGTTCTCCTGAATCCGGCGATGTTTTTCTCTTCTTCCTGCGCCTCTCCGTTCCTGAGATACGGCCCCCTCTTCCTTTATATATAAATCTGGTCTTGTTAGTCAAGTGGGCACGGTCATCATCGCTCCTCTGGGTGCGTCTCCTTAAAGACCACACCCACTTGGTTAACAAAACTAGATTGATCTACAGGAGAAAAGCAGCCATATCTCCGCAACAGAGAGTCGCAGGAAAAAGAGGAAAACATCGCCGGATTCAGGAGAACAGCGACATTTACACCAGGTAAGAAACACTACATATTTATGGAAAGTAACTGATCCCCTATAAGTGAATACTCCTGTGGTGCCAAAGGTTATGATGGTGGGGGGACCCCTTTTATTGGTGTGTTGGTTTTTGGGGACACAGGAGGGTAATAATCGGAGCTGATAATGTTCCCTATAAATGAGTAACTTATAAATGAGCACGCTCAGCTCCGTCCGCAACTTGATGTTATGACTTTTAACAGGTAACGTGTATCCGCCCGGACTGAACACCATTTTAAGCTAACAGAGGGTTGTCTAGACTGGACACAATTGTACCAAACCCTCAGCTGCTAGCAGTGTTTGATCAGCCACAGCAGAATGCAAGCAAAAAATGTTTCCATTCACGGGCAGCAAGCAGAGATCTTGAAGGAAGAAGCGTTAAATTGGAATATTTATGTATTTTTCTTTGTTTGGATGAGGGTCGGAGGTTGATTTTAGTTACAAGTGGTGTGTGTCTGGAGATGTCTAGAGGGAAGAATTGTATCAGGGCGGAGGGTCTTGGGAATGTCCGATAACTCTTTAAAAAAAATGTAATTTAGTCCAGGTTCTCCCATCCAGCAAGTAAATTGCTGGAGTTTGCGAGGGCCTGACGGCGACGGGGGTCGACCTCCCTGATGGGAATCTCTGTGCCAGAGGCTCGGCGGCAGATATTGCATAAATTGGGTTAGGGACGAGTTTTGTGGTCTTCAGGAGGGGAAGGGTCAAGGTCTTAATCCAGTTAGGGCACCTGTTTCCTGTTCTTTATCTAATTTTACTTCTTCCCCAGAGAACTTTTTTTTTGACAATTTTGAAAATTTTTATGAGAAAGGTCCAGCACCCAAACGGGGGCTGAACCTTGGCCCTTGTCTGTTTCTGCACAGTTGGATACTGACTATTCTGCTAGTAACTATATAATTGTACCAGTTTGTGCCTATAAGGTTATATGGACATCATAGAAAGAAGAACCTCTGGAGGACTCAATACATGCTCTGTTATACATCTGCATGTAATGCCGAACTTCCCCTGTAGTGGCCGCTGCTGGGAAACCATGAAGCTTTTTTCGATCACAATCGATCATGTGCGGATTCTTGTTTAGAAAACCAGTTATCCTGATAGCTTCTTTAAAGTCAGTGACAGAAGGTTTGTTTTTTATAATAATTGGTAAATTAAATGCAATATTCAAGGGATCAGTGAAAAAACATGCGATCACTGGGAGCTCCATCGATCGAGAGGGAGAAGGGTCCAATGGAATGGAGCTGTAGTGAGCACGTGCGACCACCATGCCTATAGACACTGAGTGGTCGCACATGCTCAGTACTGCTCCAGTCACGTAAAGCTGGGTAACCATATTTTTGGACCCTTCCCAAAAACGACCAGTAGTCCCTAATATTAAGTCTTCGTCCAAAACCCTGCATCCAGGCGCTTCTAGAAGTGCGGTCCTGCCACCGATCTTACACCATGACAGGACCGGGAGCCAGAATACACAAGTCCTGTTTCTGGCCGCTTGTAAAAGCCGCTTTTGTGCCACTGTCAAGTAGACGGAGATAAAGATCAGCGTTGCGGCAGCTGTGTTCTGTATTGGAGCATTATCGCTGATACGACAGGTCCAGGCCTCGGCATCACCACCCTGTACTGCGCCTGTCCACCTCTGCCCCTCTGGGCCCTGCTAGCCGTGGGAGAGTTTCTCTTTGACTTTGCAATTTAGGAGCAGGAGATTAATGCATGCACGCTCCTGATACCGTGCGGACTTATCAGCCATTCAATCCTACAGGAACACTCTCACCAAGCAGTCCCATGCAAGTCCTGCATCCAAGCAACTGATCATAGACTGCACCGAGAGCGGCACCTTCACTCTCAGGAGGAGGAAGAGAAGCGACTACAAAAGAAAAATCCGGGGCACCGAGATGTGAGGGGCTGTTTGTAGGGTGATCCGTGTAAATATGGAGGAAGCACCCTCAGTTAAGGAAAATTACAGAGACATCCACATATAGGTGGAGGCCTCGAGGCAAAATGTGTGGGACTAAATAAACCCACCAACATGTGCCAAATAAGAGTGCAGCTAATGCAGCGTCCACATAATACAGCCATGTAGTAGCCAAATAACTGCGCAATAATACCACCAGTATGTCCGATAAAAGTCCAACAATTCAGCGTTCATGTAATACTGCCACATAGCACCCACGTAATACTGCCGCATAGCACCCACTTAATACTGCCATCTAGTACCCAAATATCAGTGTCAAGGTAACCCCAGTAATTGCCCAATGTATCATAACACAGTGGCCACATAATAATGCCTGCACAATACCGCCATATTGTACACAGATAACATTGCCAAATATTAACACTTGAATGTGCCCATTAGGAGTACGACAAACATTAGTGCGCAACTATCGCTGCCGTGTAATGCCTACATAATACTGACATATGGTACCCAAATACCAGTGACTAGTATGTGCCCAATTAAAGTACAGAAGATACAGTGACCACGTAATAGTGACATATAATGTCTATATAATACTTCCATATAGTATCCAAATACCAGTGTAAAAAAAATCACTGTGTAATAAAAGTATAGTGGCCACATAATATAGTGCCTCCCTACTACTGCCATATATTATCAACATAATCCTGCCACATAGCACTGTCATAATACTGCCATATAGTGCCTACATAATACTGCCATATAGATGGGACATAATACTGCCATATAGTACTTGCATAATACTGCCATATAGTACCCACATAATACTTCCATATAGTACCGGCATAAAACTGCCATATAGCATCTACGTAATACTTCCATATGATACCTACGTAACACTGCCATATGGTGCCTGCGTAATACTGCCATATAGTGCCAGCATAACATATGATACCTACATAACACGGCCATATAGTGCCTGCGTAATACTGCTATATAGTGCCTGCATAATACTGCTATATAGTGCCTGCGTAACACTGCGTAACACTGCCATATAGTGCCTGCCTAATACTGCCATATAAGTGCCTACATAACACTGCCATATAGTGCCGGCATAACACTACCATATGATACCTACATGATACTGCCATGTGGTACCTATGTAATACTGCCATATGGTACCTAAATGTGCTGTATGGTAGCAAAAAAGACATCACCTTTGCCTAAATTTACAGGCGTTTTACACCTTTTGGGGCAATGCAGACAGTCACATGACCAAGCTGCGCTAACAGTGTGACAGATCCCAGGATGCACTGCTGTGAATTGAGAAGAGAAAAAAATAATCAGCGGCCTCTGCAGGTCTGTTGCCCCTGTGGACGGTTTCGGGATTCTTGCGGAGTCTTACATCATCTCTAGAAGCACCGATCCGGAATAATCATTCATTAGCGAGTGCTCGCTGCTTCATCATTGGAAGGGAAGCCCGTCATGTGTCGTGTCAGTCAATGGCCGTCACTCGGCAACTGAGACCTTGGTCAATAATCCACGGCTGCACAAACAAGAGAAAGACCTGCTCAGACCTGCAGATCCCAACTGTATGCGGTCACTGACGCCATGTGTAGTGTGCCGTTATTGATTGACACTGTGACGGTGACTCCTGACTGTGTGCAAGCTGCAATCAAATACATATCTTTTACTGATGGTGAAAAGCCACACAACTCCAAAAGTGACAACCCGACATGCGATCAGAGAAGCGTCACTTTTTCCCCCTGCATTATACAATCCGTACAGCAGGGAGAGCAAGACAGAGCTCCTCAGGGGCGTGTTGTGACTTGCCGTGATGTGATTGGTTACAGGCTGTCCCCGCCCACTCGGAGTCTCAACATTTCCTAAATGAACCAGAAATGTTCTCATCTGATGTCACTCCTCCTCTTTCATGCAAATTTCTTCGCTATAGGACGATGATGAGCAGCTTCTTTATATACAGATGTAGCAGAGCTACATTTGTCGTTTAACCCTTTGACAATACCCTGTGAGTACAGTGGGGAAAATAAGTATTTGATACACTGTCTGGTCAAGAACCACAGGAAACGTCTGACCTCTGTAATTGCAAAGGTTCCGAGACCAAATATTAAGTTCTGTTTTTCTATTGTATCAAACACTTGTTTCATGCAATAAAATGCAAATTAATTATGTGAAAATCCTACAATGTGATTTTCTGGATTTTACTTTTAGATTCTGTCTCTCACAGGTGAAGTGTACCTACAATAAAATTACTGACCTCTCCATCCTTTGTAGGTGGGAAAACTGGCAAAATCGACAGCGTATCAAATACTTATTCCCCCCCCCCCCCTTTATTATCTCAGCAGAAGGAGACGTACAATTTGGAACCCGCATCACATATTGTTGCAAAATTGCGATTCCCAACATGCTCTATACAGGATGGAGGTGCTGTCCTAGACTACAAATTCACCGCTGTGCATGACCATCTCAGCTCTGCTACACGTGGCAAGTTCAGCCCTGATACCTTTTGATAAATTCAGCTCTGCTACATCTAACTGAGCTGCACTGTACAAACCTGGGGAATCGGACAAACTCAGCTCTGCTACGTCTGGAAAATTCAACTTGGTGACATCTGCGGAACGCTGCTGCATTTGACATCCTCACCTCTGCTACACTTCTGTCTCTGGTTATTGGTGGGTCCAGGGTTGCAATAAATCCTGTTTTGGGGCTTTTATTTAGAGGGAGGCATCATAAAGTGCAAAACGTAAAAAAAAAATAACTTTTTATTTTCCAATTAGAGTGGTATCTGCTCCCTCCCGCCGCCTGCTCCGCTGCACATAAGCGTCCAGTGTTCTATAAACAGTCTCCGCGCGGCGTCCGTCCGTCCCTCGGGTGGAGGTAGAGGCCGTGTTTACTATAAATGGCTGACGCCATACCCCAGCAATTTGGAGCTGCCGTACTGTACCAAAACAGCTGCTCTGCTGCAGCAGCGGGTGGCAATTAACCCTGAGCCAATTAGCGAGGCCTTCATTCATCTCATTGACTCTTGATTTACGTAGAGATGGCCGCTTCTTGGAAACCTCTTACGAGCTGACGCCGATGCACCAATCGGAGGTCGGGACGCCATCTCCTCCCTCCCCGTCCCACTTCTTATATACTTGTATATATTTATCTTGCTTTCATCGGCCCCTAAGTGTCACTTCGCTTTCCTGCCTGACTATCGGCCATGATGGATGGGTGACGGCAGAGCCCGACTGCTTCAAAAAGGAAAACTTCTCCAGATCTAAAGCTGATCATACATGTTACATGACCACTAGTCTTTGTTGATTCTCTTATACACATGCACGCGCAGTTCGACTGAGAGTGCATGTGTTCTGAAAATGGGGAGAAGGAAGTCATGCACCCCCAACTTTTCTGGTTGTGGTTTATCTCCCTGGAGAACATTAGGATGGAGCATGTTGAAATCAAACAGCCTGATCCTTCTCTCCCTTGTCATCGTATACAATAAATGGTCGGCCAAGACAGCTGAAAGTGGCAGGATGTGATGATATTCATTCGTATGGCTATATAAGCCCGTGTGGTGCTGGTAGAGGACACTGACCTCCTTTAGCCTTCTGTTCGACTCCATTCCCTTCCTTACATCGTATCACTGTCCTTACCCTTTGTAGAACTGGACAGGTCACTGCCTCCTGCAAGATCCACACACTCCTCTTCTGCTAATAACAATATACCCAAGGTCTTATTGGCTACAGATAGTTTTATACCACATAGCAACGTTTGTGATTAAATTCTCTGTGGAGCATCCTGATCTCTAACTTTTGCTCACTGGCAGATGATGGACAGGTCACTTTCTCCTGCAAGATCAGTACACTCGTCTTCTGCTGCTGATAGTATACCCAAGGTCTCATTGGCAACTTCTGTGATTAAATACTCTGTAGAGAATCCTTTTACTTCTAACTTGTGCTCACTGACACATGATAGACAGGTTACTGCCTCCTGCAGGATCAGCACACTCCTTTTCTGCTGCTATATTTCCCAAGATATGATTAGTTACCTGACATTCTACATCTGCCTGTTTCTTTTCTCGGTGAAGAATCTTGCTTTTTCTAACTTGTTCCCACTCACCCCTGATCACTGCCTCCTGAAAACCAACACAATCGTCTTCTGCCGCTGACATTGTTCCCAACATTTGATTGGCTACAGATTGCTCTATACTCACTCACTTCACAACTCCTTTCCCTGTGCAGAATCCTGCCCTTTCTAACTTGTATTTAATGACAAACGATGGACAGGTTACTGCCTGCTTCAAGATCAGCACACTCCTCTTCTGCTGCTGACATCATTACCAAGATTTGATTGGCTACAGGTTGTTCTATACTCGCCCACTTCACAACTTTCTCTGTAAGGTATCCTGCTCTTTCTAACCTGTGCCCACTGACCCATTGTGGACAGGTCACTTCCTCCTGTAAAATAAACACACTTCTCTCCTGCCGCTGTGCTCTTCCTTTGCGAACTTCCAACTCCTCGACCACTACTTATCTCTGCTAACTTTCTAATAAGTGCAAGGGAAAAGTGGGGAAACCAGTCAAATTGAAGCTCTACTTTTTGAGACCCCTTTCATAAATGGAGGCTGCGAGAACTACTTAACTTTTGAAGTGAGATTCATATTGTGACCCTGATACTATCCCCAAAATTATTTTTTTTTAAGGTAGCATATAAATGGTTAACTCCGAAGTAGGGCTATCCAACTGTTTTTTTTTTTCTATCCTCTTAAAAAAAGCAGAGCTGCAGTGTAAAGTAAGGCAATAGATAAAATAGCAGCCCACCTGTGTAGTCTCTTGGAATCCCAGAAGTCACAGCCTCATTAATAAAATCCTTGTGGTACATTCTGCCACCTTTAAAGGGGTGGTCCAGAAAAGAAGGGGGGTCTTTCTTTCAGGATCCACATTTCTTGTCCAGGTAGAAGAGCAGTTACAGAGTTTCTCTCGCTCTTTAGGACATATCCTGGATTATACATATAACCCATTAATTTCAATAGATGCTGTGTAATGCTCAATGTGTCCTGCGGGGGTGCTGCAGGAAAGCTAAACACTTACTGCCATGTTTCCTTAAAGATCACAATTGCTTGCTGATCAACACGAGAACTTATTTTTTGGCTTTCAATACAATCAAAATATGTAATAAAAGAGTAAAATAGCTGTATTATGGACACCACTAGGGGGAGCTCAGGAGCTTACTGCATACAGACTTTACATTGAAATCAATAATAACACAGTATGCGTGAGCTCCCTCTAGTGATGGCTGAGCTGTATGTATCTTGTAGCTGTATGTCCACAGCAGGAGGTTTGTAGCTCTGTATCAAAATTACTCTATATAGATCAATGAGTCAGTACAGAAAAATCGCACTTAAAAAGCAACATGAAGGCAGTCAAAAAAGGTGGAGATTCCCCTTTAAAGCCACCTGTCTGCGGCTGGAGATACAGAGGAGCCTTGTCTGAGGGATGACACCCGGTGATGAGCCGAGATGTCTCATTATCTCATTATTAACGTGCGCTCAGTGATGGCCGCTCCTCTGTGCAGCCGCTCAGATGAAGAGGTGAAGACATGCTTTGTGTCAGGCCGCATGTGGCCGCCCCTAGATGCCGCCTTCTGATCGTCCTTCATCAGAAAGTTTGTGATCTTAATCAGCAGAACGTTTTTATGCTTAGATCAAAGCAGAAAGGAGACAATGGCCTATCCCGAGGTAGAGAGCAAGGCAGGGAGCGAGGTACAGAGCGAGGCAGGAAGCGGGGCAGAGAGCAAGGCAGCAGGGCAGAAAGCGGGGCAGGAAGCGAGTTACAGAGCGAGGCAGGAAGCGTGGCAGAGAGCGAGGCCGGGAGCGGGGCAGAGAGCAAGGCAGGGAGCAGGACAGAAAGTGAGGCAGGGAACGGGGCAGAGAGCGAGGCAGAAAGCGGGGCAGAGAGCAAGGCAGGGAGCAGGACAGAAAGAGAGGTAGAGAGCGAGGCAGGGAGCGAGGCAAAAAGCGAGGTACAGAGCGAGAAAGGAAGCGTGGCAGAGAGCGAGGCCGGGAGCAGGGCAGAGAGCTAGGCAGAAAGCGGGGCAGAGAGCAAGGCAGTGAGCAGGGCAGAGAGCGAGGCAGAAAGCGGGGCAAAGAGCAAGGCAGGGAGCAGGACAGAAAGAGAGGTAGAGAGTGAGGCAGGGAGCGGGGCAAAAAGCGAGGTACAGAGCGGGGCAGAGAGCAAGGCAGGCAGCAGGGCAGGAAGCGAGATACAGAGCGAGGCAGGAAGCGGGGAAGAGAGCGAGGCAGGGAGCGGGGCAGAGAGCAAGGCAGAAAGCGGGGCAGAGAGCAGGGCAGAAAGAGAGGTAGAGAGTGAGGCAGGGAGCAGGGCAAAAAGCGAGATACAGAGCGAGGCAGGAAGCGAGGCAGAGAACGAGGCAGGGAGCAGGGCAGAAAACAAGGTAGAGAGTGAGGCAGGGAGAGAGTCAGGGAGTGGGGCAGAGAGCGAGACTGAAAGTGGGGCAGAGAGTGAGGTAGAGAGCAAAGCAGGAAGCGGGGCAGAGAGCGAGGCAGGGAGCAGGGCAGAAAGCGAGGTAGAGAGTGAGACAGGGATAGAGGCAGAGAGCGAGACTGGAAGCGGGGCAGAGAGTGAGGCAGGGAGCGGGGCAGAGAGCGAGGTAGAGAGTGAGGAAGAGAGCAGGGCAGAAAACAAGGTAGAGAGTGAGGCAGGGAGAGAGTCAGGGAGCAGGGCAGAAAGAGAGGTAGAGAGTGAGGCAGGGAGCGGGGCAAAAAGCGAGGTATGAAGCGAGGCAGAGAGCGAGGCAGGGAGCAGGGCAGAAAGAGAGGTAGAGAGTGATGCAGGGAGCGGGGCAAAAAGCGAGGCTGAGAGCGAGGCAGGGAGCAGGGCAGAAAGCGAGGTAGAGAGTGAGACAGGGATAGAGGCAGAGAGCGAGACTGGAAGCGGGGCAGAGAGCGAGGCAGGGAGCGGGGCAGAGAGCGAGGTAGAGAGTGAGGAAGGGAGCAGGGCAGAAAGCGAGGCTGGAAACGGGGCACAGAGCGAGGTAGAGAGTGAGACAGTGATAGAGGCAGGGAGCGGGGCAGAGAGCGAGGCAAGGAGCAGGACAGAAAGCGAGGTAGAGAGTGAGGCAGAGAGAGGCAGGGAGCGGGGCAAGCAGCGGAACAAGGAACGGGACAGCGAGCGGGGCAGAGAGTGGGATAGGGAGCAGGGCAGTGAGTGAGGCAGAGAGCGGGGCAAGGAACGGGATAGAGAGTGGGGCAGGGAGCAAGGCAGGGAGTGGGGCGAGGCGCGGAGTGCGGCAGTGAGCGGGGCAGGGCAGACAGCAGGGCAGGGAGCCTGGCAAAGACCATGGCAGAGACTAGGGCTGGCACATGTCTCCTGCCCAGCGCGCCCAGGTGTCTTCTCTGCTTCTTAGATCTTCATTATTAACCCCATACGTGGAGGAATGTATTAGTCCGAGCCTATCATACCTGTGGGATCATAAATTATCGCCCAGATTTTCTGGATTCACAGTTGTCAGTTTTGCACAGCTATGAATCTGGCACAATAAAGTGGGTCATAAGGGGGCAAAAAGTAACCGGGTGCACACGAGTGAAGGGTGGGGATCGGGAGGATCACTGTGCAGCTGCCATATTTATGTCGCTGACGTTTAATTGGATCTTTTTTTTTCTCAATTTCAGGGTCTTATTAAAATCCGAGGAGACAAATGCTGGAGAGACCTGACCTGCATGAACTATCACTATGAGGTCAGTGCACAAGAGCGACCCCTGTGTAATGTGTAGGAACTGAATAGTGAGTGCAGCTCTGGAGTATTATACAAGATGTAACCCAGGATCAATAATGTAATGTATGTACACAGTGACTGCACCAGCAGAATAGTGAGTGCAGCTCTGGAGTATAATACAGGATGTAACTCAGGATCAGTAATGTAATGTATGTACACAGTGACTGCACCAGCAGAATAGTGAGTTCAGCTCTGGGGTATAATACAGGATGTAACTCAGGGTCAGTAATGTAATGTATGTACACAGTGACTGCACCAGCACAATAGTGAGTGCAGCTCTGGAGTTTAATGCAAGATGTACAAAAAGTGATGGATTTTGACCCCAGGAATGAATCCTGTATGTGTAGATGACTTTGCCTTTTGGTGCACAGCCAAGATTTCATTGACAAGCTCATCTCTGCCTCATCTCTCTGCATTAGTTGCTGTCGGTGGAATTTATGACCTGCCATAAATCTGCTATTTCATCCTGTTTCATGGATCCCAGGTACCATCCTCGGGCTGTGCCTCCTTTGTGTCCCTGTGGGGGGCTCCTCCTATGGAGAGGCAATGGCAAAATTAATGTGCTGATGTTACAGGACTTGTGTAATCAGGACGTAGCGGAGCCCACGGGGCGGATTATAATGTCACCGGGCCCCATATAGTCATATAGGGTACCCGGGATTGGAGGGAGGGTCCTTTAAGACCGTCCTCATCATCAGAAACCCTCAGTCGTCTGGCGGTTTCCTCTCCTTCATTTCAGGCTATTGCAGATTTCGTTGGTTTTATGGCAACTTCACCACCGATCAGTGGAGTTCCCCAAAGGTCGGTGTAAAAAGGAGGAAATAAATAGAAATTAGCCCGGGGAATTTGTGATTAATTGTAAGAAAAATGTATTCCCGTCATGGTGAAAAGTGTGACCCCAGAAACCGCCCCGGCCCCCCGCAGATGTCTGAGATTAGCGCAAGTGGTCGTACTGTAAGAGGAAACAGGAAATCTGTGTAATATCTATCTATTATTTATCTATCTGTCTATCTGTTATCTATCTATTATCTATCTATCATCTATCTATTATCTATGTATCTACTGTTATTGTTGTACTCGCTTATAGCGCCATTAATTCCACAGCGCTTTACAGACATTATCATCACTGTCCCCATTGGGACTCATTATCCAATTTCCCTATCAGTATGTCTTTGAGGTGTGGGAGGAAACCGACGCAAACACGGGAAGAACATAAAAACTCCTTGCAGATGTCGTCCTTGGTGAGATTTGAACCAATGAGCCACCATGCAGTGCTAACCAAGAAGCCACCATACAGTGCTAACCACTGAGCCACCATACAGTGCTAACCACTGAGCGACTGTACAGTGCTAACCACTGAGCCACCGTACAGTGCTTACCACTGAGCCACCGTACAGTGCTAACCACTGAGCCACCGTACAATGCTAACCACTGAG
>VIAB01000491.1:166722-179997 GCA_009801035.1 Oophaga pumilio
AGACTGCAGCCGGCAGGAGGACGGTGGGCCGGAGCGGAGAGCAGGCCTAGGCCTAATATGTGCCATACCATCTAGTAAACCAGTGTGTGGTGCTGTCTAGGTATCCCATGTATCTAAGCTTATGAAGTGCCATACATTCTGATACATCTCTGTATCTAAGCCCATCAGATGTGATATAGATAACCAAGAAATTACTGCATTCTCCATCAGGTGCTGCTGAGCGCGTGTATCTAAGCTTATCATGTGTGATAGTGTATCTAAGCTTATGTGTGATAGTGTATCTAAGCTTACCATGTGTGATAGTGTATCTAAACTTATCATTTGTGATAGTGTATCTAAACTTGTGTCATAGTGTATCTAAACTTATGTTGTTATAGTGTATCTAAGCTTATGTGTGACACATGTCCTATTGTATCTAAACCTCAAATGTGTGACACTGTTTTAGAGAAAGGCTTAGATGCAATGAAACAGTATCACACATTACAAGCTTAGATACCATGAGACCGTATGACACATGATAGGTTTAGATACCATGAGACAGTATCACACATGACAGGCTTAGATACCATGAGACAGTATCACACATGACAGGCTTAGATACCATGAGACAGTATCACACATGACAGGCTTAGATACCATGAGACAGTATCACACATGACAGGCTTAGATACCATGAGACAGTATCACACATGACAGGCTTAGATACCATGAGACAGTATCACACATGACAGGCTTAGATACCATGAGACAGTATCACACATGACACGCTTAGATACCATGAGACAGTATCACACATGTTAGGCTTAGATACACGGAGACAGTATCACACATAATCAGGTTAGATACACTGAGACAGTACAAAATATTTTAGGCCTAGATACACCGTGATGCACTCAGATACTGCTTAGGCTTAGATACACAGCCGGGGTATACTGGGACAGTTGACTTCTTTCCTGGGGAGAGCTAATTTGCATGCTGTTTCCCATGGTGCACTGCCAGTAAGTCTCCATACTGCAACTGAGGATCAGTCCCTCTTACTGGAGACAGAAACTGAGACAACAAAAGGGGGTAAAGGATCAGGATCACCCCAAAATCAGAGACGAGTGCAGCTCTGGAGGACCGGAGGCTTCCATAAAAACTGGAGCCCCCCCCACCCCGAGTAATGTGACCCGCACAGCGCCATTAATGTTCTGATGGCGGGGAATATCGTGTGACCGGAGACGCCAGGCTTTCATAGTCACATACAACTTTTTAAAGCCTTATATTTTTTATGGTCACTGTCCCTTTAAGAATGATTTTATGCCCCTCACTGCCCCCCTTCCTATATAGGGAACTGACAGGGATTCCAGGTAATTAGTCTTGACCTCTGACCCCGGCCATTGGGGGGGGATCTCCCTCAGCCATTGTCTGAGAGGTAGATGATGGTGACGCCGCATTGATTGGAGACCCCTCAAAGGCGGAATCCGTCATCTTTCCATGGATGGAATATTCCATCATTCCAACATGTGACGCACATCTGTCCAGTGACGGGGGCTGGGAAGGATGGGGGACCGGGGATCATGTGGGCCGCGGATGCTAGGGACTAGGGAGTCGGGGAGGATGGGGTCTGGGGATGATGGGAGGCTGGGGAGGATGGGGGCTGGGATGATGGGGGGGCCGGGGAGGATGGGGAATCCTCCAATGCTGCAGGACTCACATAATGACTGGTCCATACACTTTGCCAGCAGTCACAGTCGCTGCACAACACTGCCCTCTATAGGAAGTTTGCAGACCACCTATTCAATACGCTACATGGGAAACAGGCGGAGAACATCTGTGCTACAGGGGGCCGCATTTACTTGATTCTCTTACAGTTTGTTATGGCATTTGCTAAATTGCAATGATGATGAGGATTATTAACCCCTTACTGTCCAAGATCCCCGGGCATCCTGCTGTTGGCGAAGGCGGTCCCATGACAATGTCGCTCATCGCAGTAAAGAGACCATCGCCTCCATTAATACTTATTTTACAAGCCCATAATCTGTGTGAGCTTAGAAAGGGTAAGGTCGGGTTTTCAGCCTCTACATGTGAACAAAAAAAAGTTTTCATTCAATGACTGCAAGCAAAGATCTTGAAATGGAAAGGAAACCCAAAGTATATGGCGCAGTTGTAGAACTTTTTATTGCTATTTGCATAAAACTTGATTATTCCCTTCAAAAAGCATCTCCCGGAGGCAGTTACCATCATAGATCACCCAAAATTCAGCACTTTCCTATCAGTGTAGGAGCCATTTGTGTGTCCATACAGAGCAACCTGGTTCATGGCAAGTATAAACATCTATGCAGTTCAGGGTTTGTGAAAAGATGGTGTTACTCATCTCTGCTATTCTGGGTATCAGGTTACCTTGGCAAGCTTGAGAATTTGGGTAGTTGGCCGATTTATCCCTGTTCCGTTATTAGATTTACCTAGCTGCAAACCCAGCTCTGCTATATTCCTGGATCTCCTCTACAAAACTGCTGTGCCAGCTCTGCAGTAGAGAACTCTACTGCACACACAGCTCTACTGTATTGCTGGTTCATCTCTGCAATTGTGGATTCTGTTGCAAACCCACCACTGTTACATTGCTGGAACATTTTTGTGAAACAGCTCTGCAGTACACGACTCTGTTGCAAACCTAGCTCTATTATATTGCTGGGTTATCTCTGCTGTATGCCATATCAGCTCTGCAATCATGGATTCTGCTGCAAACTCAACACTGCTATATTCCTGGATCACCTCTACAATACTGTTGTGCCATCTCTGCAGTTGAGGACTCTACTGCAAACCCAGCTCTGCTGTATTGCTGGGCTAATTCTGCTGTGTTCCGTGCCAGCTCTGCAGTTATGGATTCTGCTGCAAACCCAACTCTGCTACATTGCTGGAACAACTCTGTAAAACATCTGTTCCAGCTCTGCAGTAAAGGACTCTACTGCAAACCTAGTCCTACTGTATTGCTGGGCTAACCCTGCTGTATTCTGTGTCCGCTCTGCGGTTGCGGATTCTGCTGCAAACCCAGCTCTGCTACATTGCTGTGAAAACTCTCTAAAACTGTGCCAACTCTGTAGAAAAAGGACTCGGCTGAAAACCTTGCTCTACTGCATTGCTTGGTAAAGCCAGTTCTGCAATTGTGGATTTTAATGCAAACCCAGCTCTGCTACATTCCTGGATCTCTTCTACAAAACTGCTGTACCAGCTCTGCAGTAGAGGACTCTACTGCAAGCCCAGCTCTACTACATTGCTGGGTTATCTCTACAGTATGCCATGTCCGCTCTGCAATTGTGATTTCTGGTGTAAACCCAGCTCTGCACCATTGGTGGGATAACTCTTGTCACTGCTGGGCCAGCCCTGCAATCAAGGAATTTGCTGCACATCCAGCTCTGCTATATCACTGGTTCAGCTCTGCAATATCAGACTCCTGTTACAAACCCAGCTCTGCTACATCGCTGATCTGACTCGAACACATTGCTGGATTAGCTCAAGTTCAATTCAGCTCCGCTAAAGCGGTTCCTCTTTTCTGAGGATGCCGAACTCCCCAATACACCTGTCACCTTCCTGCCACCAACAACTTCCCATGTTCCCACTGGGTCGCCCTGCTGCACCATCGTCGTCTGATCATGTGGCTTAACAGCTGCTCATCCTGACTGGGGGCTTCAGGGACCAACATCAACATGTGAGACATAACAGATGGGTGCAGAACATCACAGGTCCTCAGGACGGGTCATCTATACCAGATCGGTGGGGGTCCGACACCCTGCACCCCAACGATCATCTGTTTGATGGCAGCCAGAGTGTAAGCACTGTACGGAGCCAGGCACAGCTCCATGCACCGTGTAGTGGCCGTTCTCGGGGACTGCAGCTCAGCTCACATTCACTTTAATAGGAGCTGAGCTGCAGTACCTGACAACAGCCACTACATAGTGTACGGCGCTGTGCTGTTGCAGCTCCATAAACTCCCCGTCCATAGAGAACAAGCACTTTGTTGTGTGCGACTTTACCTGCGGCCGCGGAGACATTGGCTACTGTTACCCGACCCGGCTGATTTATTGACTCTTCAGTCTGGGACTTGTTAGGTTACATTTCTGACATGGAATTTGTAAAGGAAATATACTGTATGCCGAATATCTAACCCCCCCCCGCCTCTCCAAATCCACCGCTCCCTTCTCCTGGACTTCGTCCAGATCTGACATGGCAGACAAGGTGTTCAATGAAGCTGGTCCACTTCAGCACAGGAGGGGTAAATGGGACCATTGCCAGGACTCGTGTTACTGGCATTGCCCATGGTGGTCAAAAAAACTAATTTGTCACAGGCGCCTTAAAGGGGTTGTCTACTAGGATACCTGTCACCTGGCACTCCCACCTGTCAGCTCTACACAGCTCCATACACCATGTAGTGGCCATTCCGAGGTACTGCAGCTCACATCACATTCACATCAATAGGAGCTCAGCTGCAGTACCCAAAAAAAACCACTACACGGGTGTTCTGACTCCATTCTCTGTGCCGAATGTGGGACCCCCACTTTTCTGATATCGATCACCTACCCTATGGATCGTTCATCAAAATCTATGTAATGGACAATCACTTTAATAACAGACATTATGGATCCTTATATCAGCATCCTTGTAGTGGTTAGCTTAAGCTCAGGACGGTCCCAGCCAAGTTAGGAACCATTGTCAACTATGAGAAAGTGCTGCTTAAAGTGGAACAGTCATTATATATTTTTTGAATTATTAATCAATAGTACACTTCCTCTGTAACTGTCATTTCAGGAGAACTTGCAGTAGAATGTATTTCTCTGCCTCTAGCTCCTCCCTCTGTAACTGTGATTTCAGGAGAACTTGCAGTAGAATGTCTGTGTCTGCCTCTAGCTCCTCCCTCTGTAACTGACATTTCAGGAGAACTTGCAGTAGAATGTCTGTCTCTGCCTCTAGCTCCTCCCTCTGTAACTGACATTTCAGGAGAACTTGCAGTAGAATGTCTGTGTCTGCCTCTAGCTCCTCCCTCTGTAAATGTGATTTCATGAGAACTTGCAGTAGAATGTCTCTGCCTCTAGCTCCTCCCTCTGTAACTGTCATTTCAGGAGAACTTGCAGTAGAATGTCTGTCTGCCTCTAGCTCCTCCTTCTATAACTGTCATCTCAGGAGAACTTGCAGTAGAGTGTCTGTGTCTGCCTCTAGCTCCTCCCTCTGTAACTGTCATTTTAGGAGAACTTGCAGTAGAATGTCTGTGTCTGCCTCTAGCTCCTTCCTCCCTCTGTAATTGTCATTTCAGGAGAACTTGCAGTAGAATGTCTGTGTCTGCCTCTAGCTCCTCTCTCTGTAACTGTCATCTCAGGAGAACTTGCAGTAGAATGTCTGTGTCTGCCTCTAGCTCCTTCCTCCCTCTGTAATTGTCATTTCAGGAGAAATTGCAGTAGAATGTCTGTGTCTGCCTCTAGCTCCTCCCTCTGTAACTGTCATTTCAGGAGAACTTGCAGTAGAATGTCAGTTTCTTTCCCTAGCTCCTCCCCTTTCCATAGACTTCTAAAAGTACCAGCTGTCGTTTCCTACCTAAGTAATGGGAAGATCTGTCTTCACTGAATGCAGAATATACTGATTAATTGAAAGTGAAAGAGCAATGCAGGATGGGAAAGAAGCAGATTTCTCTGATATGATATATTACAGTTTCTTATTTTCACACGTCCTATCGATTTATGAAATAAGAATTGAAACAAAGTTTCCACTTTAAATTTCTAACTGTAACATAGGGGCCTTCAGACCCCCACCAATTCCAAAAATGTAAAGGGCCACAAAATGACATGAAATCGCTCCTCCACATCCTCTCGGGCCATGAAGATGTGCAGAGATTAAAGCGCACCGTCCCTTTAATAGTGCTATTTCCATACTTTTCGGGCGCTGATCAGCTGACGGCTCTCGGTTTTGTTTGCACAGAGACGGATGAGGGGTAAACAGGCCACAACCCTCGGCGAGGGGGGATCAGTCTACGCCTTCACACCAGACACTGGTCCCATTGAGGCCGGGGAGGAGGATTCGTTACAAGTCGTCAGGTTAATAGCCAACGGTTTGGCGTTACCCCCTTCCTCCATCACTTCTCCTGCAGACTGGCTGTCAGCGCGGCCCGGGGATGTTTATTTTAATGGTCACTTGTGGTTCAGACTGGTGCCAGTCGTACAGCAGAACGGGCGCTGGGGTGGGGTATCCGACCCCCTTCTCCCACCCCCCCAAATATTTCTTGCAGCACCTTTACTTATATATACCCCCTTATACAATAAGACCGTTTACTTTAACATCTTCCTCGCCGGAGTTGGGATAACAGGAGTCCTGGCGGCTGCGGCACATCTGGCATCCACAGATGGATGGGGGGGTGTATCACCCCAAAAATCGTCTGATTTCTGTTTTTCGTTACCCCAGGAGCGATCCGTTGTGAAGTCTTCATTAGGACGGATGCAGCGAAGCCATAAAACATGGAGACATCCCGTCTCATCCGCCTGGGAGATTGCAGAGCCCCCACACTTTGGCGCTTCGTGCGTTTTATGGGGTGTAATCAAGTCCGATAAAACCCTCTGAAAAAAAACAGTTCTGGATTTTATCAGTCTCCCACCCAGGAAAATGTATAGAAAAATCTTCTCTGATCTTGCTCGTTAGAGGCCAGCAGTCAGTCCTTCCATGAATATGATTCCAGAACTGCAGTAAAAACTGACACGTCAGTCTACATGATCCCGTCACATTGCAGATGCATGTGACCACCAAAATCTGAGTTCTCGCTGATCTCAAGCTTTGTTGCTGGAGGATGACTCTCGGTCTATCTGTCCATTCTTTTCATCTTTCCATGAATATAATTCGAGAATTGCGGTAAAAACTGCCACATTAATCTATATGATCCTCTCCTAATGCAGAGTCATTTGCCAAACAAAATCTGAGTTTTCTCTGATCTCAGTCGTTGATGTAGGAGGCTGGCGGCTGTCAGTCGCCTTTCATGCATATAATTCCAGAATTGCAGTAAATACTGACACATCAGTCTATCTTATCAGGAAGACCCATATGACAACCCCTCACGTTCTCTGTTCTGACGGTTTTCTTTGATGTAACGAACATCAGAGCTTTCCCATCTGACATGGGTTTAGTGCGGGGCCCGGTGGTCTGCCAGCAGTCTATGGTTTTGTTGGCCCCCAATCAAACGCGTCTCCAAAGCTCAACTCAGCAGTTGCAGAAGAAGTTTGTGTCTGATGAGAATGAAGATGTCGGGTCTCACTCATCACCTGCGATCCGCACAGATTCAGGAGAGTCTCCCCCCTGTATCTGATCCAGGAATTTCCTGATCTAAAGTGTCTGACATGACATAAGAGCAACCTACAGTATGTACTCCAGAGAGCCGCAGCCAAACGTACTGCACAATGGTGCACATGTGCATGTACACTGTCAACATGGGATGTAAAGGGGTCCACACATAGAACTAAAGTGCAGTCATCTTATAGGGAAAAGTTCTGCAACTTTCTAATATACTTTCTCATCATCTCCAAGATCTCTGTCTGCTGAGGGTGGTAGTATTATACTAGTTATATTCCTGTACATAGGGGGCAGTATTATAGTAGTTATATTCCTGTACATAGGGGGCAGTATTATAGTAGTTATATTCTTGTACATAGGAGCAGTATTATAGTAGTTATATTCTTGTACACAGGGGCAGTATTATAGTAGTTATATTTCTGTACATGGGGGGCGGTATTATAGTAGTTATATTTCTGTACACGGGGGCAGTATTATAGTAGTTATGTACAGGGTCAGGCTTGATAGAACACAGCTCAGCTTTGCTGAATGTCTCCACTGTACATAATTAAGAATAAATGGCTGTGTCTTGGGCGTTATCTGAGAATTCGTGGCCCCGGACCCTGCTGCTGAGGGTCTCCTGTTCTGTGGGAGGCTGCTGTATTTAGACAGGGGGTGAGATAAGCGGTGCTAATCTGCAATGATTATGGGGTTAGCTCATGTGAAGTGTGTGGTCAGTCTCCCGGCTCGTTAATATTGTGATGTGCAGAATGATAACATTAATGATGATGTGAGCCAACATAACCCCGCTGATGTTCCATGTGCACAAGGCAGGTGGGACTTAGTCATGAGGCCTGTGGGTCAGGGTGTAATCCCAATGCTCGGGGGAGAGACATTATGGGGTTCCCACCTGGGAATAGGGTTGTCCGCCTTTTCTGGGGTTGTACGCACATATGGAAGGCATTGTGCTGGGAACACACACACAGCGAGCGCCCTTAGCCTCCTTCTGCTCTGCTCTGCAGGCTTCCTACCTCTGATACACATGTTGTTCTGTAGCACTACCTCCCCTATTAACCTCCGCAATAAACACTTAACCCCTTAATGTCCACAGCGGTGCAATAAAGCCGTATAGGATCATAAATGGCGAATCCGTCGCTGATCGGCAGCTATAATCTATAATCATATGCAAAAGAAAAATGGGGCAAATTCAGGCAAATCATTTATTTTCACTAGGTGGCAGTGAAAAGTACAACAAGTCTGGTGCGCTGGTGAGTTTGGCGCAAAATTCTTCCAAATTGGCAAAAAGTCCTTGAAAAATTGGTGTAAATTCAAAAATGCATTTGGGGCAAATTCATCATTGAATTTTTGCCTTTTAATATTTTATTAGCTTTTTTTTTTTTGCCTAATTCATTGTTTTGTTTTGCACTTTTTTTTGGATGCGGTCATCAAATATTTCATACTCCTTCATCATTTGCAAGTTATAAAATACAATCTGCATTTTTTTTATTATTGTTTGTAAGTTGCAAATAAATAAATAATAAAAACTATAAAAATAAATAAAAGAAAAATGCTAAAAAAAAAAATACCCCAATTTCCAAATTTATAATTCCACTATTACATTGGGTAATTTTTAGATGGATTTTTTTTTATTTATTTCTTAAGGATTATTCATATTTTAATGGTAAAGTAGCGTAAAACGAGCACAAAAAAATATGGATTTGCTAAAAAAAAAGTTTTTTTTCTTACTACTTTGATTTTTTTAGGGATTAAAGTCGCTCGATCCTTTGAAAGAAGCTTTAATGTGTCGCACAGTAATCCTCAACCCTCGAAAAAATGAAAACTCTAATATACTGGGGTATAATGGGGCAAACATTTTGCAACATTTTGAAATGTCAAAATTAATAATTTAATTTATGGCATCTGAATAAGCGAAAAAAAATAGGAAACCAAATAAAATTAACATAAAAAAGTGCAAAATAAATAATGAATGAAGACACAAATAAAAGATAAAGTCTCTGTTAGAACCGTTTTTTTTAAAAAGCGCAAAAGCAATGATGAATCTATGTTAAGCGGGATTCTTGTATATCACATGGCTGATAAAGAGATTGTCCAATAAAGCCAACATGTACCCACTATCCTCAGGATAGATGGTAAATATAAGGCAGCTGTGGGTTTGGCTGCTCAGACCACTATCGATCCCGAGAGCAAGAGGCTCAGAGCCCTTTAAGAATAGAGCTGTACTGAGCATATGCGACCATCATTCCCATAGAGCAGTGGTCGCACATGCTCACTGTTGCTGCGTTCACACAGGAGGCTTTAGAAACCCCGTTTTTGGCATTGATGACTGTCCCAGCTGTCAGATCCCATCAGTCATACATTGATCATCGCTCCTGTGGCTTGATCATAAATGTTTCTTATAGAACTGTCCCTTTAAAGGGATTATTCCCATCTTTATAAATGGACATTTTCGGATACAGTTCGTCAAAACAAGAAATTTTGCAATTTACTGCTTATTAAAATTTGCAGCCGTTCTTGAAATATTAACACTTTTCTTTTGTTGACCGCTCGTTGTCTTGGAAACCGACTACCGCTGCTGTGTAGCTTGTATGCTCTGGGCTCAAGGTGCCTGTGATTAGGAGGTAACGGCGTGCTCCAGCTTCAAAACAGAGCTTAAAGGCTCAGTAGAAAAGAGCTTGTAAGCACTGTGCGTGTTTTGCTGTCTATCAGCGGCGGTCGGTCTCCAAGGCAACCAGCTGTAAGCACAAGAAAGGTATTAATATCTCAAGAACGGATGGTAATTTTAAGAAGCAGTAAATTGCAAAATTGTTTGTTTTTGCAAGCTCTATCCGACAATATCCATTTATAAAGACGAGAAAAAAACCCATTAAATACAATTCGGTTATAGTGGTGTAGATGGCCCAACTTGTATCAGGGTCCTGCTTCAGAAACCCCCACTAATCTGCTTAGAGGAAGTTCCAGCTGGTTGTACATTTTCCCACCTAATGGTCCTGGGGGTCCTTAGTCTGAGATCCCCCTTTTATGACGTTCATATGGGGCGGGGGTCTTGTATGCTAAACCCCCTCTTGTAATGTATGGCATATGAAAAGGGGGTTGCCTGTACGTGTTAATCATAATATTAACGTTGTGTTTTTTTATCATCCAGCCGCCATCTTTCTTGGACCCCTGAGACCCCCAGCTCGGGGTCCATAATTGTCCTGTAATTATGGGTGTATGAAGCCAGAGCTGGGCCAGCGCTATCACCCCAGCATTTCCACTTCATTTAGATCTGGATTAGCGTCGATCGCCCCCCTGTTGTTTTCTTTGAGCCTGTATTTTCATCTTCGGACCCCCCCAAAATTTAATGCAGACCTTACACGCCAGAGATCTTTCTTCTTCATTTTCGAAAACAATATTTACTAGTAAATTACGTGGCGCCGTTAACCCCTCCTTGTACAGTAGAGCAGCCGAAGGCTTTATGTGTAATGGGGTCTTTTATGGTTGGGGGGGGTGTGGCGGTGATGGGGATGCAAGTGTTAAAGAGAAGGAACATTTCTTCCCCCCTGAGAGGGCACTGTGCTGAACCGGAAAAATATCAAAACCGCAGCCTCTCCCTGTGTCCTCTCGCTCCCACCCGGCACCAGCTTGGCGCCCCCTCTAACACCCATCCTCCCCTCTCCTGACAGAGGAAGGATAGAGGGATGCAGCGTCCATCCACGGGACCGGGTGGGAGTGTGGATGTATCCCCCCCATGTATCTGGGGAGAAGATGATGCTTTCCAGCTCTTCTCATAAAATTATAACAATAGCAGATTTGGCAGAGAGACGAGGAGCGGGGCAGCCCCACCACGCACAGTGCGGAGCGCCAGCAGTGTATGCCCTGGCATGGAGGGGGCTTCCCAGCAATCCTTCATACACAGCCTCTGCTCTGTCTTCATTTATCCATAGTGTGGGGGCACACAGTTCCAATTGTCATACTGAAGTGACCCACCGTGTAGTACGTGTAAACCCTGAATCATCGTATCCACACTGTCCTGGTGAGCTAGTGGGAAATGATCGTCCCTGGTGGCCCAGAGGTTACAGCTTGCAAGAAGCTAATTGTAGCTGGTTTCTGAAGAGACTAGCAAATAACCGAAAGAGACTAGCAAATAACCGAAAGAGACAAATAACCGGCGATCTCTTCTCTAAAATCGCGCTGAACTGGTCTGATAACTCGCTATATCACCCGGTCAGTGAACGCAGCGGTCCGTTTTATACGTATTCTCCATTAACCATGTAGCCCAGTGTCATTGTGTGGTCCCTGGTCATCTGGTGGGTATGTAATCGGTGGTCATACACTGTCATTTTGTTCTCCCTGGACATCCAATGGCATTTTGTGATCCCTAGTTATCTGGTAGCTTTGTTTGATCCCTGATTTTCCAGTGGCATTTTGTCATCCATTGGCATTGTGCAGTTCCTGGTAGTACAGTGGTATTTTGTGATCCCTGGTCATTCAGTGGCATTGTGTAATCCCTGGCCATTCTGTGGTATTGTGTAAACCCTAGTCACCTAGTTGCATTGTATAGTTCCTTGTCATTCAGTCACATTGTATTGACAAAGTTCATCTGGTGGCATTGTGTAATCCCTGGTCATCTAGTGGCATTGTGTAATCCCTGATCGTTTATTGGCATTATTTAATTCCTGGTCACCTAGTGGCATTGTGTAATCCCTGGTCATTGTATCAACCCATGACATTGTATGGCTCCTTGTCATTGAGTGACATTGTATTGTCCCTGGTCATCAAGTGGCATTATGTAATCCCTGGTCACCGAGTGGCATTGTATCATCCCTGGTCATCTATTGACAATGTGTGATCCCTGGTCATCCAGTGGCATTGTATCATCCCTTGACATCTAGTGGCATTGTATCATCCCTGGTCATCCAGTGGCATTGTATCATCCCTTGACATCTAGTGACATTGTATCATCCCTTGACATCTAGTGGCATTGTATCATCCCTGGTCATCTAGTGGCATTGTATCATCCCTGGTCATCCAGTGGCATTGTATCATCCCTGGTCATCCAGTGGCATTGTATCATCCCTGGTCATCTAGTGACATTGTATCGTCCCGTGACATTGTATAGTTTCTTGTCATTGAGTGACACTGTATTGTCCCTGGTTATCTAGTGCCATAATATAGGCCCAAGGGACTGAAGAGAGAGCAGAGAGGCTGTCAATGGCCGGCCGCTCCGTGCTCTATGATCAGTCAGGATCACGCTGCTCGCTTGCTATATCCCCGCGGCCAGGAGCAGTGGGTCCCATTTTTCATACCTTGCCTTTAATGATGTCTGCTCCCTGGTATCTGGATAGCTTTATAGCTTTGTGTTGTCCCTGGTGAGCTAGTGGGATTGTGATCGTCTGAGGTTTCCTGGATCCGCTGAGTGTTCTGCGTGCTCTGTTACTGCGCATGTTCTGCGCCTCGTACGCCATCTGTACGCGCCTCTCCCCCTCCTGCTTTACCCTTCCACAATTCGGCTACAAATAATTTAAAGATGTTTTGTCTCCTTCAATTACACGAGGCCTTCTCAGCCTGGAAGCTGCGCAAATCCCACATCCTTACGTAACCCCTTCCCAGCAGCTCCGGTCTGCATTGTGCCGTCCTTGAAACAGATGGAAGTGGCCGCAGCGAGCGCGCCAGCGATGTGCTGATCTCCTGTATCACCTCTCCGGAGTGATGGCGGCCAACTCTCATTTAATGCCTTGTCTTCTCTCATTGCAGACACAGCCGGTGCCAAACCCGTTGGCGTATTTCATGCACCGCAACCCAGTGTGGTTCCACCAGTTTGAAACCTCGGTCAATCATTTCATCGAACTAATCGTGCCGTTTTTTATATTCATGGGAAGAAGCATGTGTATTCTCAATGGAGGCCTGCAGATCCTCTTCCAGGTGAGGTCACGCTGGTAATATAGCAGACATATTCTTATACATAAGGGCAGTATTATAGTAGTTATATTCTTG
>VIAB01000491.1:243106-261724 GCA_009801035.1 Oophaga pumilio
GTCAGTGACTCTCTGCAGCCTTTCCACCAATATTAGACACATCAAGCAGTGGATGCTGGTAAATGTGCACCCTGCTGGCTATTAGTTGGCATTGCACCTTATTACAGGAAATTAAGCTGCTTTAACGTTTTGATCATGTAATGTTTTTTTTGCGTCAATTGTTATGTCTTTAATATTTAAAAAAAGTGCCAAAAACATTGCTGTTTACCACAATTGCAACAACAAAAAACGCAACGTGTGAATGCAGCATTAATCTCAATATAGTTAATTTAGGAAAAATGTATATTTTAGGTGTTTTTTCCAGTATTTTTGCTTTATCTCTCTTGTTTCTTTCATCTCAGACATATGAACAGAATGAATGGGTAATACATCTCGCAGGGAAGCTACTAGCAAATGACCCCACAGCAACCTCCCTCCTGGCTTTCAACCCCTTCCAGGAGAAAGGACCCCCCAGGTAACTTACTTATCAGCAGGGTAACATTTTCTGAATGTTATATCATAAGTGGTCACCCCGCCTTATAGGAAGTCCTTATTGTCATTAATAGCAGCACCACTCTGCATTTAAAGCGACAGCAGCACTAAATGTAACTTTTTCTGTAATGAAGCTGTTGCTGAGTGTTTGAAAAGAATATGCTGCTCACAGTGGTAAAAAGTGGTATTGCATGTAAAAATTATAAAAAAAAAAAAAATAACATGTCAAAAATAATAGGGGATGCCCAGGATTTTTGAAAAATGGTCACAAAGCGAAGAATGGAATAAAAACTATTACTATTACATGCCACCCATGCTCACATTTTCAATAGGGTGTATGAGAATGGGATTTCTAAACTGGACATCCCCTTTAATTAGCTGAGTTTTTAAAGCCAACTTAATGACCTGCTCTGCTGAGACCCCCGACACCCACAACCTCGGAAAAGTCCGCACGTCCTGGTTACGGTAGTGGGTACTTATTCAGTCCCATTATTAAAGCTACTGCTATGCAGTGAGCTCCTCCTAGTGGTGGCTCAGAGCAGAACCTCATTTAAAGGGGTGTTTCAGGGACAGATTTATCAAAGTGGTTCATGCTGTTTGATAATTCTGGCACACTTTTATATTGTTTAGTGTAAGTTTACACCACCTATTAGTTGGTTTACTTTGTGCCACAATTTTGACGTGTTTTTTCGTACTTCTCACTAAACCACGCCATTTTAAATGACCACACCCATTTTCCTAAATCCACACCCCTTAAGAGAGGCCACGCCCTTTTGTTTGATATCTTGTAATAATTTTGATGCAATTCATGACAGTTTTTTTTGGCAGAAAAAAAATTTAGGGCCCAATTCATTATTGCTTTTGCGCCCTTTTTTGCCTGTTTTTCATTTACTCCTTATTCTAATTTTTTTGCGTTCACTTGTTTTCTTTTGTTTTTTTTTTAAGGCAGAGTTTGTTGTCTTTTTTTAGCTGTTTTTTTTTTTTTTCTCTTGTGTTATTTGTTGACTTTTTTTGTGCGCCTAATTCTACATAGTGGCGCCTGCGGTTCATGAATTTTGATTTTTATTTTTGTCTTTCTACCCTTTCTTTTTTAAACTTTTTACACTTGCCCATTTTGCTAAAATGTCACAAAAAAAACAGATGTCCTTAAAAAATCACTCCAGTAGGGCAGGACACGTGCTCAAAAATTTAGCAATTTTATAAAAAAAAAAAAAGTTGCAATTGATGAATTGACCGCAAACATCTGGAAGCTCCAAAACAACAAACATAAAAAACAAACAAAAAAACAGGAGAACACATATAAAACAGACACTAAAAAAAGGCACAAAGTAGGATAAGGTGCAAATGAAAAATAAATGAAAAACACCAAAACCTAAACAAAAATAAGGCTCAAATGCAATAATATATCGGATCCTTCATGGCAGAATATTTTTTTTTATTATTATGATGTATTAAAGTAAAGGAGAAATCCCCTTTAAGGACCAAATTAAAGGGGAACATTTAGTGTAAGGCGGTATTATGTCGAATATTTTATTTTTTTTATCCCAACTCCCACAGTGTCCCCCCATTTATTGCGCCAATTACCCAGTCCCTATGACCTGACGCGGTTTATTAGCGCCGGTGATATACGCTCACGCGCTCCTATTGCCGAAACATCTCACCTCGGCCGCAGAGGAATTACGGCGAAACGCGAGATCCAATCTGAAGAAAAACAAAGTCGGCCTATTAATCGCCGGAGACTTTACACACCGGGATGACTTTATATCCTCGGCTAACAGACCCGAGCTGAAAACCGTGAGAGGGCTTTTATGGCTTTTAATGAATTTATGTCTCTCCGCCGACGTCCCCGCTTTGATTTACAATTAGGAGGGAAACCCAGCAAAGAAGTCTCCAGATAAAAAAAAAACCCAGCAAATCACGTATATTAAAGGCACGGCTAGAATAATAAAACTCATGTTTCGGCTTATTCCCCACCCTCGCCGCCTTTGTCAGGTCGTTAATTTTGACAGAAAACACAGTTCCTGTTTTTCCCTCCAAAAACCTCTCAGCTGTTCGGCCGGGGGGGACAGCTGTTGCCCTCTGGAACTAATTACAGCTGTCTGTGAGATTTGGCCCCCTCCTCCTCCCGAAATCTCGAATATTGCTTCTAATTTTTAACGCGTACAGTTGGAAGATGTCATAACACCAGGCCGCTCATGCGATACGACCACGAGAGCCCCCTCCTCCGCTCTCGCAGCTGCTACCGGGCAACATGGAGTACGTCGTGTTAACTGTTTCTCGGCAAGACAGTGCTTAAAACATTAAATTCACTTTAAAGAGGACCCGTCACCGGATCAAAAATGGCCAGTTTTTGCTCTTATCTTATTCCTGATGCTCCCCTGAGTATTCCAGTTTTTGTTTTTTTAAAATCCCCCATACAGATCCAGAGCTATGGACCTTTTTTATTTAATCCTACGTTTTTATGTTCTTTACTAAGAGGGCGTGGCTCACAAGGTAATTGGGCAGAGCAGTCTAAAGACACGCCCCTGAGGATCCCGTGAGACACATTAAAAGCCATAACTTAATAAAAAGGCCTATATCTCTGGAACCATACAGTGGATTTAAGAAAAATAAAAAACTGAATTCTGAGTGGAGGAGCAGGAGTAATATTAGAGGAAAAAAATGGCCACTTTTGACCTGTTGACAAGTCTCCCTTAAAGGGAGTTTTGGCCACTGTGGGTTTAAGTCAGCTTTTTGGTGGTCGTAAAGTATCCAGATATTCAGGGATGCATCACTTTATTGCTACCCAGCTTTCTAGACTAGATACTTTTTCAAAGGCCATTACAACTGCCCCACTTTGGGGCCTTTTTCTTATTATTCCTTGCTCTCAGTTGACGTTTAATTCCCGCCTTCAGGACGGTCCCGAGAATGGTCACAATTAGATAAAAAAAAAACCACCCACTTTTGGTTGGGGTTTAGGTAAGTCACTCCTTTTTTCAGACCAAAACTTGCCCCAAATTTGCCAAGATTGTTTCCAAGGGTTCTCAACAGTCCCAGCAAATTCAGGACTGTTGGCGGTTACACTTTTGTCGAGGCTTATTTACCATTCAGGTGGAGGAGTCAATGGGGAGAGGCTACTGACTGGACCATGAGGAGGCCCAGGGTGTAACAGGTCCACATAGGTACCTGAGGCTCCGCCACCGAAACCAGTTCTGCTACAACCAAAATAAATAAATAACCAACTTTGTAAATGTAATAATATTCTCCAATCACAGATAGTTGGGAACTGATGCAAGGGGGTATGGCTTGGGATCAGACTACACAGGGTTTGTTTGTAGTCTGTTACCATAGAAACATATAGATCTGTATTGGAGCTGCAGACATAAAATATTGGATTTTTATAATTACGTCTCCATTTCATACACATTGGAACAATAGAAATCTTAGTTTTCAGAGGTAAACCGTTCCCTGGCATACAGAAGTGAGGAGGAGAAGACGACCTTTCTAGCATTAGCGTGGTACCCAGTAGCCCTCTTCCATAACCACTTTCATCCAACATCTTCTGCAAACAACCTGGATTCGTGTTTCTTCCTTTTCTGCCCCCTGCAGGTGGATCAGAGGAGAGCACTTCCGATACAAATTCACTCGCATCTGGGGTACACATGCCTCCGAGGGCAAGTGGTGGATAAGGAAGAGGATTGCCCCGTACTTCCCACCTGTCAATCTTCAAGGACTCAAGAAATATTTCCAGTCTCGATCTTGGCCTCTGCCTTCAACAACAAGCAAGCCTAAATAAGAAAATATACAGATTATAATGCCGAACCTGGCCCCTCTACGAGAGGTCTTTTAATTGCTGCTCACCAAGGACTATATAGTACAGGACCAATTCTATACACACACACATCCCTTTTTTTTATTTCAGGAAATCACTGTATACAATCAGAGCAATTATTAATTTCACTTTGAGCTTAATGCTGGGGGCGCTATTGCATTGTGCCTATGGAAAAAGATGACATTACCAACACACTGGTGAGAAATGGTATTGCAGGTGAATTTTAAATGCTACTATTAGAATGAAGCTCCGCCCATGCTTAAGGAAGGTCGAATGGGACAAACTATCATTAAAAAAAAAATTTAGCTCTGGTGATTTATTTGAAAAATTCCTCTATATTTATACGTATACATGAATATTTATTGGATTTGTGAATAATAGAGCATCTATGGAAATGTCCTTTAATTTTTTTTTTATTTTAAAGGATTTGTCCAGAATCTGAAAAACATGTTCTTAAAGCAGCGCCTCCGCTGCGCAGTGATTGGGTGTGGTATTGCATTTTAGACCTATGAAATGGAACTGCAATACTGGGTATAGACAGGGATGGCGCTGTTTATGGAAGAAAGCTGCCATGTTTTTACTAATCCTGGACGACCCCTTTAATATAATCTTTTTTTATTAATGAATGTGACGTAGCCATAAAGTGCACACTCTCTCCGTCTATGCAGAAGTGGGGCGTCTGCGGCACAGCCACGCCTGGACCCCGGCCATCGCTCACAATGACTTGTTGGATACAGCGTCCGTCCGATGCAACCTGCTGCTTTCAGTAACGCTCGGCGGGATCGTACTATGTGCGGGAATTCCCTGCAAAACACGTCCCAGCTGTTCTGTTCTGTGCAAACCATAAAACCCTAAACCCTCCGGCCTGGAATTCCGTCCATTAGCCGCATTCTTATCTACCGGGGTTTAATGATCCGTGCACCGTTCTACAAACTCAACAGATTTGGTAACAAAATCAGAAATAAACGTTTGCTTTTATATTTTTTTTTATTTTTTGCAGAATTGACCAAAATTAATACATTTTGATACTTTGAAGTATTTTTCATTAATGCGAGCTATTTAATAGATTAGGTCACATACATTCTTTATAATAAATGCCCCTTTAATTATGCACCAGCTTTCATCATAGTGGTGACATTCGAGGCCACTCACCTCTTCTGATGGCCCCGTAAAGGCGCAGGACTGTCCGTCCGTCTCGCTTCTCCCTTTTTTCCCCACATTTTTTGTAAAATATAAATTATCGTGAAAAACATTTTTCATATTTTTTTTAAGTCATTTGCAAAGTGCAAATAATTTAATTCAGTCTATATAGGATTGATTCCTCTACCACAGTGGTCCTAACTTGTGGCCTTCCAGAAACTAAAACTCCCAGCATGCCCTGCCTAAAAAAAAAAAAAAAAAAAGTTGCTAAAGTTGCATAGTGTAAAAGAGGGGAAACGTGAGACCACTCGCCTCTAATTATTGCCCAAAAGGACTCAGGACATTCCTTAATAGAATATATTTGGAAAGTTTCCTGCTCCCCACTTTTTTCCCAACATTCTTAGAAAAAAATAAATTATCGTGAAAAAAGTTTTTCATGTTTTTTTTTTTCTTTCATTTTTGGCCAAATTAAGATAATTTCACTTGTTCTATATAGAATTGATTCCGCTATCATGGTGGTTTCCAATTGTGGCTCTCCAACAGTTATAAAACTAAACCTCCCAGCATACCCCCCCCAAAATAAGTTGTCAAATAGGTGACACACGAGACCACTCGCCTCTTCTGATGGCCCATAAAGGCTTAGAACTTTTTGTAAAGGAATATATTTGGAAAGTTTCCTGCCCTCCCTTTTTTCCCACAGTCTTAGTCAAATATAAATTATTGTGAAAAACGTTTTTCACATTTTTTTTTAATTATTGACCAAGTACATTATATAAGATGTATGAATAGTCTATATTGCTGATTCATGAGACCACTCACCTCTTTTTATTAGCTGGAAGGGCTCAGGAGTGGGAATATATGCGGTAAGTTTCCTGCACCCTTCTACCCCTTACTCTTTTAGAAAAATATCAATTATCGTGAAAAATATTTTTCACTTTTTTTTTTAAATCTTTACTGGCCAAATGCAGACTAATATTTATTTGGGAAAAGAATGGCCTTTGGACAAATATAAATCAGTGTGAAAAGGATTAACGTCTCGACCACCGTGGTTCCAAAACTTGTGGCCTCCCAGCGACTGTGAAACTACAACTCTCATCAGCCAAAAAAAAAAAGTTACATGAACTTCACAAGAGTAAAAGAGGTGACACGTGAGACCTCTCGCCTCTTCTTAGGGACTTACATCGATGGTGTATATTTGATAAGTTTCCTAAACCCATCGGCCTTTTCCATATGAACAGATATTAAAATATCGTGAAAAATATTTTTCACGTTTTTTTTTTAAATTAGTTATTGACCAAGTGCAGATTGTACAATTTTTTTGCAGGTTTGTATGAGAACGGTTTTTCTACTGCAGTCGGCCTCAACCTGCACAACTACAACTCCCAGCATGCCGGACAGGGTAGCCGCCTCATTCCCTGGCACAGCCATAAACCGCCAGCCATCCTCCCGTCCCTTTCGCCCTGAATCGTTGCCAACCGTATGGCGCTAATATTAAGTAAACAGCGGCCCGATGAGTTGTACCAGCCACCATGTTCCTCCTGTATATTCGGGAGGGGGGGTTGGTGTCGTTCCCTGGGGTGCGGTAAAGAACAAATGAGCATTTGGGGCTGTTTAAAGCAAGGGGTCCTGGTGCCAGAAAGTGCTGGAACTAGTCCAGAAATCCTTCAGACTTCTGTCACCTCATTAACTTTGAGGTCACAAATCAATTCTTAATTATAAAAGAAAAAAAAAACCCGGTGGAGGCGCTGGTGAGGCGGGCGAGCGGCACTGAGCGCGGGGGAGAAGACGGCTCCCTCAGGCTCTGCGCTGCAGCTTTACCAAAGTGATGGCACCATCATGGTGAATTATGAGAGCACATAAATCTGGGGGGAAACATCACAGGGCCGGTGCTTGAATTGCCCCCTCAACGTCCATTATAGCTCTTCACACTTGATGTAGCGGGGTCCGGTCGCAGATTCACACTGTGCACAGCTTGGCGTTAAAGTATTGGCGCCCCCCTCCCCGTACTTTACTGCCATTATTAACAATTTAAAGGGGAATTTCAGAGTTTCTTTGTATGGCAGAACCAGTAGCACCCCAAATCTCCAGGACCCCCAGCTATTAGCAGTAGTGGTGGTCTTCTCATGGGCCAAAGGACCTTTTGGGCTCCCTGCAGCTGATCCTCCTAGATTGCTTTACCCATAGGGTACTTTAGGGGCCATCTAAGGCTCGGTGAGGGCAACGGTAATTGATCCACTGGGGGGCACCTGAGACTGATACAATAAGGGGAGCTCTTTAAGGTGGCGCTCAAGAGGGCAAAGGAGGTTGAGATTGGGACATTTAACACTGAGACTGTATGGGAGCATTTATAGATGATACTCTGGGGGCATCAGCAGTCGGCATACTGGGGGGCATCCTTATGGCCGGCACTCTAAGGGGCATCTGTGGCTGAGACACTGTATAGGATCCTCTACAAGTAGCAGCTTGGGCAGCATCTCTATGGTAAGCGATTTATGGGGGCATATTTTCTTCCCACTCTGGGGGCTTCTATTTGGCATACATCTGAGGTTAGCACAACAGAGCATCTCTGTACCGGGCATTCAGACATATACTCTGTATGGCAACATCAGCATTGGTAGATTGGGGGCATCTGTATGGCCGACATGGTAGACTGGCATCTCTGCAGCAGGATCTATGGTAGAAGGGCATCTCTGTGGCAGGCACTCAACGATCACTAGTTGGCACCATTGGGGCTTCTCTGTACCAGTTACTGTATGGAAGCTTTTCTATTGTATGCACTCCATCTGGGGCTGAGACACTGTATGGCAGCACAGGTGCATGGCAGTTTGGTGGTGGTCATGCCTGTTTTCCATTTTCAGACATTGGAGGCTACGTCAATGTTCAGGGCAGGTGGAGGGGCACTCATGAGATTTTTGCACTTGACCTACAGTACAGACCAAAAGTTTGGACACACCTTCTCATTCAAAGATTTTTCTGTATTTTCATGACTATGAAAATTGTAGAATCACACTGAAGGCATCAAAACTATGAATTAACACATGTGGAATTATACATTACACTTTACAAAAAAGTGTGAGACAACTGAAAATATGTCTTATATTCTAGGTTCTTCAAAGTAGCCACCTTTTGCATTGATTATTGCTTTGCACGCAGAAAAGGTGAACGGATGGACTCTACATGCCTGGTTCCCACCGTGAAGCATGGAGGAGGTGGTGTGATGATGTGGGGGTGCTTTGCTGGTGACACTGTTGAGGCTTATTCAAAATTGAAGCGGTGAGCCGTCCAGCTCACCCCAAACCATCTCGATTGGTTTCAGGTCTGGTGACTGTGGAGGCCAGGTCATCTGGAGTAGCACCCCAACACTCTCCTTCTTGGTGAAATAGCCCTTACACACTCTGGAGGTGTGTTTGGGGCCATTGCCCTGTTGAAAAATAAATGATGGTCCAACTAAACGCAAACCGGATGGAATAGCATGCTGCTGCAAGATGCTGTGGTAGCCATGCTGGTTCACTATGCCTTCAATTATGAATAAATCCCCAACAGTGTCACCAGTAAAGCCCCCCACACCATAACACCTCCTCCTCCATGCTTCACGGTGGGAACCAGGCATGTAGTGTCCATCCGTTCACCTTTTCTGCATGCAAAGCAGTAATCAAAGCAAACGGTGGCTACTTTGAAGAACCTAGAATATAAGACATATTTTCAGTTGTTTCACACTTTTTTGTAAAGTGTAATGTATAATTCCACATGTGTTAATTCATAGTTTTGATGCCTTCAGTGTGATTCTACAATTTTCACAAGTCATGAAAATACAGAAAAATCATTGAATGAGAAGGTGTGTCCAAACTTTTGGTCTGTACTGTACATAAGTCATCCCTAAACCCACAGACCTAGATGTTACACAAGAGCCTAATGCCCAAGTGATCATTATCCAGTGACAGCATGGCAGATGTGTCACTTGCTTATTACCGGCAGATGGGTCACTTGCTTATTACCTTCAAATGAATGACCAGGTTATGGCACACATGGTGTATGGTACTAATACTGCATATAATGCCATTTATTATTATTATTATACATTTATATAGCGCCATTTATTCCATGGCGCTTTACATATGAAAAGGGAAAATATAGACAGGTACAATAAACGTGTGCTAGACAAGGGACACACAAGTACAGGAGAGAGGACCCTGCCCGCGAGGGCTCACAGTCACATGAATCCAATCACCGTACAACGTCTGTGTCCCTTTTAGCAGCATACCGTCGGTACGTTTCGCCTCTGCAGTATTATCAGCTGCAGATCTTACGTAGTGTTCGGAGCGGGGTCATTAGGGGGGCAGATCAACTTCAGCTGAAATTACTTCTGAGTAGGCAGAAATATATTTCATGGGCCGGGATCTCCAGCAGTGAAGGGGTTAAAGATTCACAGCCTCGGCGAGCATTTGTTCCCACACACCCTTAACCTCCGCTGTAATCTTGGGTCTGTCTTCTGCCTACACCTCTCCATCTGGATGGATCGTGTGGCGTAACCCCCATCCCACAATGGGTGCAGCATCTGTAGCACAAGCCCCTGGTGGGGCTTTTCTCGGATAATTCTGTGATTTTCCCCCCCTTTAGCTTTCCTTTGCACCCCCTCATCCCACTAGGTGTCCGCTCTGTGAGATTATAGAAAGCGGGAACAAAGAGCCGACTCGGGTCTGTCTCATGATTGATAGATGCATAGATGGATAGATATATAGATACTTTACAGCCTGTAGTACACTGAAGGAATGATCTATAGGCTGACACCTGCTCGTCGTGCAGCGAGCGCAGCGTCTGCCCGGATCTGCCCGAGCCTGGCACTACCAGTCTGGTAACTCACCATTTTGAGGGATAATCACCAGATGTCTAAGCTGGAGGCGTCTTGACTTTGGAGAAGAAAAATGAGTCTTTGTTTGTGTCATTCATTAACATATTCAATGCCTGGATGTTGTAGTAGAGTAGTCGCCGGGCACTGAGTCTAGGACATGGGTGCTACTAAGACCCATGGCTGCACCCCGGGAGCTTATTTGGGATTTCATTTCATAAATGAGGACACCAGAAGTTCTGGTTGTGTTATCACATACAGGTAAAATTTACCCTTGAAAGTGGCGAACTAAGATGAGGGCGATTCCTTTGACTCTGCTCTTATATTAGCCAGCAACTAACTAATTTTGGTTCAGTGATCCACTTCTCCACTTTGGATAATGCAATAGTACAGTCATGGCCAAAAGTTTTGAGAATGACACAAATATTATATTTTCACATGATCTGCTGCCCTCTGGTTTTTATGTGTGTTTGACAGATGTTTTTATCACAGACAGAAATATACTTGCAAACATATGAGTAACAAAAGCTTATATTGACAGTTAGAATGAGTTAATGCAGCAAGTCAATATTTGCAGTGTTGACCCTTCTTCTTCAGGACCTCTGCAATTCTCCCTGGCATGCTCTCAATCAACTTCTGGACCAAATCCTGACTGATAGCAGTCCATTCTTGCACAATCAATGCTTTCATTTTGTCAGAATTTTTAGGTTTTTGTTTGTCCACCCATCTCTTGATGATTGACCACAAGTTCTCAATGGGATTAAGATCTGGGGAGTTTCCAGGCCATGGACCCAAAATCTCTATGTTTTGTTCCCTGAGCCATTTAGTTTTCACCTTTGCTTTATGGCAAGGTGCTCCATCATGCTGGAAAAGGCATTGTTGATCGCCAAACTGCTCTTGGAGAGTTGGGAGAAGTTGCTCTTGGAGGACATTCTGGTACCATTCTTTATTCATGGCTGTGTTTTTAGGCAAGACTGTGAGAGAGCCGATTCCCTTGGCTGAGAAGCAACCCCACACATGAATGGTTTCAGGATGCTTAACAGTTGGCATGAGACAAGACTGGTGGTAGCGCTCACCTTATCTTCTCCGAATGAGGCGTTTTCCTGATGTCCCAAACAATCGAAAAGGGGATTCATCAGAGAAAATAACTTTACCCCAGTCCTCAGCAGTCCACTGCCTGTACCTTTTGCAGAATATCAGTCTATCCATGATGTTTTTTCTGGAGAGAAGTGGCTTCTTTGCTGCCCTCCTTGAGACCAGGCCTTGCTCCAAGAGTCTCCGCCTCACAGTGCGTGCAGATGCACTCACACCTGCCTGCTGCCATTCCTGAGCAAGCTCTGCACTGCTGGTAGCCCGATCCCGCAGCTGAAACACTTTTAAGAGACGGTCCTGGCGCTTGCTGGTCTTTCTTGGGCGCCCTGGAGCCTTTTTGGCAACAATGGAACCTCTCTCCTTGAAGTTCTTGATGATGCGATAGATTGTTGACTGAGGTGCAATCTTTCTAGCTGCGATACTCATCCCTGTTAGGCCAGTTTTGTGCATTGCAATGATGACTGCACGTGTTTCTTTAGAGATAACCATGGTTAAACAGAAGAGAAACAATGATGCCAAGCACCAGCCTCCTTTTAAAGTGTCCAGTGGTGTCATTCTTACTTAATCATGACAGATTGATCTCCAGCCATGTCCTCATCAACACCCACACCTGTGTTAATGGAGCAATCACTGAAAAGAGGTTAGCTGGTCCTTTTAAGGCAGGGCTGCAATGATGTTGAAATGTGTTTTGGGGGATAAAGTTCATTTTCTAGCCAAATATTGACTTTGCAAGTAATTGCTGTTAAGCTGATCACTCTTTATAACATTCTGGAGTATATGCAAATTGCCATTAGAAAAAGTGAAGCAGTAGACTTTGTAAAAATTAATATTTGTGTCATTCTCAAAACTTTTGTCCATGACTGTATATGGTGAAAATTATGGCTCCTAAGGAAGAGAGGTCTCAGCCTTAGTTGAGCTCCTCACTCCCTGTTCCAAACTTCCCTTCTTCATGAGCTACGCAAGCTAGTAAATGCAGGAGGAAGAAATTGTTTTAAGGGTCATGTCAAGAATTAGGGGAATATAGGACAAACAATGGTTGTTTCTGTTTAGGAATAGCTGTGAAGTGATATGAACTATTAGGAGTCAATTTGATTCTTTCATGAGACCTCATCTTCATTATGTACCCCATATTTTTTGGTTTAGATTTTGTCCAAATGTGTATGGACCACTAGCCATTCATCTATATCACAAAAACTGGAAATGGCCCGCTGATCCTTCTACATCTCTTTTGACTGGAGATAGGGCACAAGTCCTCCTTCTGTATTTCATTGAACTGGAGATGGACATCCAGTCTTACTTCTACATGTCTTCTAACATGATATGGACCACTAGACCTCCTTCTATATCTCTTTAAATTGGATACAAGCCACTACTGTAGCTCTTCTTCAACTAGTTAATCCAGAAATCTTCCAACCGTCCTCCTGTTACAGTTCTTTCTTTTGGAGATGGGCCACCAGTTCTTTTTCTTGCTCAAGTGATGAAGGGACCACTTGTCCTTGTTCAACATCTTAGCCAAATAGAGATGTGCCACCAGATCTTCTTCTACAACGAAAAAACGGCACCAGCCCTTTATCATGCTCAACTGGAGATGGGCCACCAGTCTTTGTAAACCTCTTCCAACTGAAGATGGACTACCAGTCCTTTTTCTTGCTCAAGTGATGAAGGGACCACTTGTCCTTGTTCAACATCTTAGCCAAATAGAGATGGGCCACCAGTCTTTGTAAACCTCTTCTAACTGAAGATGGACCACCAGTTCTTTTACACCTCTTCTAACTGAAGATGGACCACTAGAACTACTTCTACGTCTCTTTCAAATGGAGATTGGTCACTAGTCTTCCTTCTACATCTCTTCCAAATGGACAAGGGCCACCAGTTCTACATATTTTCCATCTGGAAACAGGCCACCAGCCCTCCTTCTATATCTCATTTTAATTGCGTCGGGCCACCAGTGCTTCCAGTTCAATGTTCGGCCTTATTTTGTCAATGAACTTCTGGTTGATGATGATCACAACCGTTTTCTAGAATCCGGAGCTTTATCCTTACTTGTTTTCTTCAGCTTCTTTCAGACCCACAAGGAACCATAGATAACATCACAGTGTGGACAATCCCGGCCCATTTGGAAGCTGAACTTGTTACACAAAATGGTGAGGACAAGACTGGCTTAACCTGTCACCTACAATCTCAAGTGACGTGGGCTGCTCGTACCTGCTATTAATCACAATCCTCCCATATGATGACTGCGGGGTTTTAATTACACTGGCCTGTGCCAGCTCTGGAAAGCAGCCAGGCCACGAAACTGACACCGACTGCGGGCCCGACACGTTCTGCTTTGTTTCATAGTTACTACAATTTCCTTTTTTAAGAGGCTGACTTTGCTTTCCGTCTGTTTTTCATGAGTTTGTAAAATCCTCCTTATCCCTGATGATGACTTCACATCTGAAATCGCTTCTGCCCTCATAGATTAACATTCTTTATGATAATCCCATCACAAAGTAGATGGGATCTGAGATAATTAGCGGAGATGATGAGGGCTATCGGTAGCAATATGGTGGTGTGTCTACGGTTTCTGGCTTTTGGCTAACAGCTATTGATGGGATTATTACTTCTTCTTACATAGTTTAAAGGGGTCAACTCAGGATAGACATTATTCCTCGAATGTCCTGTCGGTGATGGTTGAATCGCTGTGTCCAGTAGAGGTGGCAGCTGTACTAAGATGAGCGCCATGTCACCTAGTTTCCTTGTGGTGTTGAGGGCTACGAGATGGACCATGGACATAGATTTGCCTCAGCCCTATAATAGCAGCTGCTGTGTCCAATGTCAGAAGTAGTAGATATAAACACTGGAGTCCCTAATTATGGAACATTCTAATCTGCACCCCATGACCTTGCAGGGATGTCCACTTTGGTGTATATTTGTAATGGATCCCATCATTGTCTATCCTGACTAGAGATGAGCGAACCTGAACTTAAAAGTTTGTGGTTCGTACCAGACCGTTAGTGTCCAGTGCTAAACACTGAACATGGACTTCTCCCGAAAGTCCTTTGCAATGTTCGGAGTTCCGGGGGAAGTCCGTTGCAGACAGTGAGAGAATTTTCCAACTCAGTTCAGGCCCCCATTGATTTCAACTTTGTAAAAAAGTTCTGGTCAGGTACCGGAACACGAACTTCCACTCGGGTCCGCTCAGCCCTAAACCTGACAAGCCTTTCACTTGATTTATACAAGGACTGCCCAATGAGAAGTCATAAAAAATGGTACAAGGAGGGATCTTTCACTAGAAATTACCGTGTGTCAAAACACTCTAACAAGGGTCAACATATGCTTATTACTGGACCCCTAGACATTGGCCAGTTAGCTTACTACTCTACTTCAATCCCCCAGTCTGGGCAGAAGAAATTGATTGATACCCCCTAATCTCTAATATTGTACAATATAGGGCTGTCTTAGAAAATATTAAGATCCATAACCCAGCTCCAGTGAGGAGGCATTCATCCCAGCTCCTTTCTCACACAGAATTTCCAGTAGAAGGACAGGAGCTTACACTACTTGAAGTAGAATTACACCATTTAACATAGGAGAAATGAGGAAATTACGTATGGCTGGGAAGTGTCAAACCTAATTAAAATCTACTTTGAGACCAGGATGGCCTGCGGTGACCAAAACAACACATGATACCTATTGGGAGATTGGGCATGAATTCTGGTGTTTGATTAGAGGAGGGGCAGTAGGCTGCTATGAAAGAAGTTCCCCAGGCTTTGGGTCTCTGATGGAAAGTTATGAATATTGGGTTTTTTATAAATCCGATATTGATGGGACATACATTTTCAACTTCAGGACTAATTGGGGAAGAACATGCATATTTTCTCATAACTGTGACAGCTGCCTATAAGCCCCAAATCAATAGTAGTCAGATCGCTGACAACAGCCATACCATGTTTTCTACCTATGGAAAGGTAAAATCCTGATAAAAAAATTTGACAGCAGTATTGAACGTCTGTAATCTTCAGATGCAAATATATCTCATAAGTTGGAAATTTCATAAAATCCTGAAGGGCTGAGAATACCCCACAACCCTGCCCACGTGAGGTCATCAGGGGGGTGTAACTTAGGTGCTGATGGAAGGTAAAGGCGAATTATGCACTGGGTTCCTGTAGAGAGATACACATCAGTGTATGCACGATTATGTTCACTAGACGTTTTCAATCGAAGTGCTCTCCTTCCCTAAGCTGAATCATCTGTGTGATCAGTGTAGTAAGTTTCTCCTTTTATTTTTTGTAACTATATATGCTGTATTGTTTTGTCGAATCAGTAAAATCATTTGTATTTTTTTATAAACACTCCCTGTCGTTCTGGATTCAATATGAAATGTAATAGTTCATTTCCTTTTGTTCTGTAAACCGCACTCCGAAACCTACGCTACCAGAAATCAGCCTGTATAACGACCAGTGGTAGCAGCGAGTAGTTCTTGGGTTATCGTGGAGTTAGCAGTGACCGTACCAGGGTATATATATATTCCATACGCTCACTGTTAGTTTACCAACATCCGGCCTATTAGTGATGACAGCCTGCGGCCTCCTCCATTGATCGTCGGTCAAGTGTGCAATTGTACCAATGATAGGGCTGTTTATGACAAAAAGATAACACCATGGCAGGTAACATGACCCCCCCATTCTACGATCACTGACAATTGGTGGCAGCGGTGGGATTCTGCGTGAACTCTCCTGTGTCATCCCTTGACATGGGCCATTTGCTTTCAGCTTTTGCAAAACCAAGGGCAATGCCAGTGACCCCTTCAAACTAAGCTTCCGTGAAACACCTAAATGGTTCTAAGTTGAAAGCTTCTTTAAAGAAGGATAGTAAATCAGGGATAGTTATGAGAATTTTTTAATGGAAAATTAATGGAGAGGCTTGTATCCAAAATTCTGGACTCTGAAGCATAATTCAGTACAACTGGGGAATCTGCAACTATCTTCCCTTAAAATGGATCTGTCACCAGGTCAAAAGTGGTAAGTTTTTGCTCTTTTTTTATTTTCTGTCTCTCCCCCGAGTGTTCCATTTTTTTATTTTTTTAAATCCGCTGAACAGATCCCGATATATGGACCTTTTTACTTAGTGCACAGAATATGCTTATTATTCTTTATCAAGTGGGTGTGGCTTACAGGATCCTCTAGGGCGTGTCTTTAGACTGTTTTGCATATTGTGCACACTGAAAAAAAGGCCTGTATCTCTGGAATCGTATGGCGGATTTTAAAAAAGAAAAAAACGGAATACTCAGGGGAGAGGTGTGAAAAAAATAAGCGCAAAAGCTGGCCACTTTTGACTTGGTGACACATCCCCTTTAAAGGGAAGATAGTTGCACATTCCCATTTTGTGTTGAATTAGGCTTCAGGGTCCTGAATTTTGGAGACAAGCCTCAATATTAATTTCCTATTGAAAGGTTCTCATAGCTATTCCTTATCTACTGTATGTTATAATCACATTACCAGCTCACAAAATACAAAAAAAATGTCCTCCACCGCCTCCCCTATGCTGTGCCTGGCCCCTGGTTCAGAGATGTCACTGTCACCCCTGCCTCCATTTGTCAGGCTGTCGCTCGTGTCTGTGGCACAAATCAATTACATTGGTAATGTAATAACACTGGGCCAGACTCCACCATAAACATGCCTGTCATCACCCTTTAAAAAGCCCAACACGTTTATTGAGGTTAAAGGCTGGAACATTTTTTGGGGGACTCGAGACTTGACTGACATATCCCCTAAAAGGCACAGAATAATGAATGGGAGGGGGGCATATATAGGGCAGGCAGGGGTTAAAGCCCCGATTGTCAGCCAGATATGAGATAAAGGTGACAACAATGCAAAATATCTCATGTGCCAGAAACTGGGGGGGCCAAGGTGGCTGTTATAGGGGATCTGCGGGTGGGCTGGATCCTTTACCATTCACCTCCTGCCTTCACGCCCTCTGCAGAGTGTAAGCTCCTGTGTAACAGGGCTAGATGCAAACCGACCAAGGCTAATCATAGGAATACTGAATTATTAATACTTATCGCCATCTAGTGGCCAGATTGTCATGAAGCATTGCTTTTTATATTTTCCAAACATCAGTATTTTTGGAATATGGTGTGCAGGCTGTAAGAAGCCAAGAGCTCACTGCAGAATAAAAATCGTGTCTGCCCCTTTAACTGTCGACATAACGTTCCACATGGAGCAGCAGTTATTTGGGATGGAGGGAACCAACAGGGCCATTTTGGAGTAAGATGTAAAAAAAACATTGTACCTTCTCCCACTATTACCTCCATACACCCTAGCAGGACACCAGGACCCTTCTATAGTGACGTGAATCGGGTAGCTTTAGGTTTTACATTTCGCTTACCCAGATTGTATTCAGTTGTAACAAACCCTCAGCTGTGAGAAGTTTTAGGTTTGTACGTTTTTAGCCTCAGGATTTAAAAAAAAAAAAAAATGTATCAGTCACTGACAGCAAGCAGAGGTCTTATAAATAATGAAAAATAAAACGGGTGAGTGTGTATGAAAGTTTTCGCCACAGTTTTCTGGAGTCAAAAGGTTGCAAATTTTGATGTACAACATTTTGGGGCAAAAAAAGAAAAGTTTTTCTTTTTCTGTTGAGGTTTTACACTTTTTGATAGTAGGCGTAATTAGCTTATGCAAATGAGGTTTGGCACAAAAAGCGTAAAAAAAAGGGCAGAACCGTTCCTATACAGAAATGTAATATGTGAATATGCGACAAATTTATCAAATTTCATACCACACTTGGATAAATTTGGCGCAAATGACAGAAACGCAGCCGGAAGGAAAAGTGACTTTAAAAAGGCATCCATTAATAAATTCCTCCCTATTGTCTTTTCTAAAGTTTTAGAACTTTTCGGACCCCCACAAATCACAACCCTGAGTCTACTAAAACAGCGGTCGAGCATACGCACTGCCTCTCCAAGCAAAGTCTATGGGATTAACAGGTGACACGAGACCCCTGTTCTCATAATCTTTAGGGCCATCTTCAAACAGACATATTTGAAGATGGTCACTATTAATGTGTTGGAACTCATTGGGCACTATAGTAACTGAGTGGAGGCAGTATTACCATGTGGAGGCGCAGAGAGTGTACTATCACTATGTGGAGGCTGTGAAAGTGTGGAGTTTGTATTATATGTAGACACAGGGGGCACTATTACAGTGTGGAGATACAGATTGGGCACAATTACCACGTGGAGTCACAGAGGGAGCACTATTATCATGTGGAGACA
>VIAB01000491.1:334836-346677 GCA_009801035.1 Oophaga pumilio
GTGGCAGAAAGCGATTTCTATGCAGCCATCAAAAGTGTCACCGGTAATAAGTTTGGCGCAGTTTTTGGCCGCCGTGCGCTCCGCTAACCAGTCTTTCGGTTCCCGAGAATGGCTGAGGTTTTCCTCTCGTCTTTACCCTGCGGCTTCTTTGTCGTCTTCAGGTGACAACTGTTTCTTCCTAAACACAAGACTCGGCCATCGTCTGCTTTTCCTTGGGGAAGCAATTAAAGGCAGAATCCCCCGGACAGGTATCTATGGCAGCCGCGCATTGGATGTCATTAGCATCCGCCAGCAATAAAATGGTACAAATACACCCGGTGACTAATGAGTCCGTCTGAGGCCAACCCTGATTTTTTTTTTCTCTGCTACTTGATGCAGAGTATAGTAAGTGATGAGGAGACGGCAGATCCCGGCGCCTTCTCTCCAGAAAACCTTCCTGCTGGAGCCGCTCCCGACCCATCCCCAGAAATAAAAGGCCATCACTGGTATTAATCCTCCCTCCGCTGCGGCTGGATTGCTGCTACATTAACAGATTACATTCTGGGCAGATTTAGCAGGATTCATCCTTTATAAAGGCCCCTGCCAGGATCCGGGGGGAGACGACGCTTCCCTGCTCCGTCCTGGATTCTGCTGCATCTTCCAGACGTTTCTGCAGGATCAGGTAAGGAGCCGCTGTGCTATTTTGGAATATTTACATGTGACGGGGGTGCAGCACTTAGTTGGTTAATGATGGGAGTGCAGCACTTAGTGAGTTAACGATGGGGGTGCAGCACATAGTGGGTTAACGACGAGCGCTGCCCCATTATTGTGTAGGTTGTAGAGGGGTCTATTATTATCGCTGTCGTGGATAAAGTTGTGGATGTCGCCTGTATTTAGCCGTTGGTAGATGCAGCAGAGCTGAAATTGTAATTTTATTCTCCTGTCTTTCGCCTGCAGTCCTATGTAAAAGCACAGATTGGGGGAGACCCCCATACTATAGGACCTGCACCCATTGGGATCTCTGTAAAGTAGCGGCCGATGGTCCAAGAGATTGGACGAGAAAGCAATTCTTTGAAGTGCTATTCTAGATGTTTTCTGGCCGTTCCACACTTCCGGGGGGCTTTATATTTACTTCTGGGGATCCAAGTTTTAAATCCCAAGTTGAAGTCAAATAGTTCCTATGAAATCGATGCACCATCACTGTCCCACATCGAACGGGTCATTATCACAGCTGCTCTCAACTTGTACATACAGGGGAGATCATCATTTGGTGATTTTTACATAGGACTGCAGGCAAAACCTACTGCATTGTCTTCCCTCAACTGGATCGGCTCTGCTACATCTGTAAGGTTTTTCTTTGGCATCGAGCAGATTCGTCTTTGGCTGAGGTCCCCCCCGTCCTTCCCTCCTCCGCCTCTATCCGGGACCCTCCACCAGTCTAATACATCGCCGGCTGTAGAGTTCCTGACTGATGCAGTGCACCATTTTTTTCTTGCTTCCCCCTGAAGATTTGGTGAGATGATCACATTGTTCACCGTCTCCCGGCAGTCGTGGGCACCGGGCAGGGTGGGCTTAGGGGGTATCGTCCCTCCGTAATCTCGCTGTGGAGTGTAAGCTCTGCTGGTCACAGGCCACAATTCAGACCAGTTGGAGTAAAGAAGCGGCTGCTGCTAGTTTAGTCTTAATTGTCAGTCTCACGTAAAGTAAGTGACCCCCCCTATCTATATCTATGGTATATGTTGGATGTGTTTTAGGTTGCAGGCCGGGGGCCCGAGGGCCTTTGTATGGCCTCCAATGGATGAATGGAGTCCTATGGGTGTATCGAGTGATCAGGGTGTGAACAGGGTCCATACGGGTGAAGACGGACGGTCGGTCCTCAGTGCTAGAATATATCCACGAGCACAACCTCCCACCCAATGTCGAATCGCACAACTTTCCACTTGTATTGGCAGTCGTTGCCACTGGGGGGCAGAAATGCTGGGTGATAGGTCAGACCTGCAGCTCCAGCTCCCTCCTCCCCTCCCGTGGTGATGGTAAGTCGTCCGGCACCTCACTTGCTCATCCGCCGCCCCCCGGGCTGTGCTATTGGTGCTATTAGGTGATCATCCTCCATAATGATGGATTCTGCTCGCTAATCTCCGCTCCACTCGCTGAGCGTCTCCCCGACGAGTCGTTTTAGGCAGAGGTTTTAGTTTTTTTCTACTTTGTGGGTAATTAAAGATTTATAGGACCGAGGTTTAATCCATTTATAATGAAAAGTTCTGCGATTCTCTAATAGACTTTGGGGGGAATTTAATTTTTTATACTCGCTGGGAGAAAAATATGCCAAGTTATGAGTGCGCACGTGCCCCCCGCGATCAGTGACGCACGGCGGCTTCTCCCAATCAGCACCGAGCTGACCCCACCCCTCCAGCTAAGACCCGCCCATTTGTTGAAGTAGCATTGAGTGGAGTCATACTGGAGAAAGTCGCCATTCTTCATGCACCAACATTTTTTTTTCCTTTCTCCCCGCGATCAGTTCCTCGTTTGTTACCGTTGGTAAGATCTCTGCTCGCTGTAAGTGAATAGGAACATATGAACCCACCGGAACCTAATACCTCCCACAGCTGAGGTGTCGTTACAGTTGGGTTAGATCACAAAGGATGCAACTGTAACAATCCCTCAGCTTTCAGGAGTATTAAAGGGGTTGTCCACTAATGTTTATTTTACAGGTCATGTGACTTGTGCAGCCAATCTCTGGCTTGGGTAATGACTTTGCATGTGACTAGTGAGGCCGGTGATTGGTCGCAGCGAGTCACGGGAACGTCGTCACCAGAGGATTAGTTTAGGCGTCTCTGGGTAAGTAACGCTCATGCTCCAATGCATTTCAGGCCTTTTAATAGAAAATTCTGGACCGTCCCTTTAAGGGTGAGGTTTGATTGCAGTGGTAGTGACAGAGTTAACAGCGGCAGCCCTGTGTCAATACTGTGTCTGTGGGTTTGTAGGAGCAGTACAGCGACAATGTCTACACCCAGTATACAAATACATGGGGGACCGCAGCGGGGGAGGGGGCGACAGATGGAGACCGTCAGCAGAATTTGCATTGGGTTCATGTGATGCATTAGCGGCTGCACCATGGACGAGGCCCGGATGATCTATCACTGCACAGACCCCCGGGGGCTTCTAGACATCTCAACAGAGACCCTCGGACTCCTGGATGACTGTCAGGTCCCCCCCTGCTATTGCCCCCTCAGCATCAATCAGCTGGAGCCCAGTAACAGAGGGCCCATCCATATCAATTACAGCGTTCCCCATTGATTCACGTCCTCATCTTTATAGCCGTCTCACCTCCGTTTTTCTTGTACAAAGCTCCAAACCCCATGCATTAGATAGAAATAATTAGCTTCTGTCTGAAGCCACCACTAGAGGGCGCTCACTGCAGCTGGATTCATGCAGTTTTTATAGTAAAACCATATACAGTGAGCGCCCTCTAGTGGTGGCCGCAGACAGATTAATTTATATGGGCACATTGACTTTTATAATCCGCTGTCTGCTGCTCATCCTCCCCGGTCTATAGGTTTCTATCTGTAGGAGCAGAGGACACGTCCTCAGAGCATTGCCCACAAGTATGCAGTGAGAAAGAGGCGACCGGGGGGCCCAGGCGCTGGCAACCGGTATAACAGCGATGGCGACTCATTTCCCCAATGAGAGACTGTGGCTGTTGTGGAGGCCGAACCAATAGGCAGAAATTAACTCTATATTAATAATTGTTATTCCTTAATTCTGCTCAATATTATGTGATAAATATTAAGTCTGTTGATGCGCTGCTACAGTGAATACATGTGACCAGGGGCTTATAGTAACCACCAATAAAAATTATATAGTTTACTATATTCTCCAGTTATTCAGCCCTTGTACCTTAATCAACAGCTCTCCATACAGTATGGTGGCTCCCGTTGCTTTCCATACAGTATGATGGCTCCCGCAGTTCCTCGTACAGTATGGTGGCCCCTGCAGCTCTCCGTACAGTATGGTGGCCCCCGCAGCTCTCTGTACAGTATGATGCCCCTGCAGCTTCCCATTCAGTTTGTTACCCCCCAGCTTTCCATACCGAATGGTACCCTCCACAGCTCTCCATACAGTATGATGGCCCCCCGCAGCTCTCCGTACAGTGTGGTAGCCCCTGCAGCTTCCCATACAGTATGTTTCCCCCCAGCTCACCATACAGTATGTTTCCCCCTAGCTCTCCATAGTGTTGCCCCCCAGCTCTCCATGCGGTATGTTTTGACCCCCCAGCTCTCCATGCAAAATGATGGCCCCCTGCAGCTCCCCATGCTGAATGATGGTCTCCACAACTCTCCATGCAGTATGATTGAGCCACAGCCCCTCACAGTATAATGGGCCCCAAGCTTCCCATACAGTATAATATCACCCCACAGCTCCCCACACAATATAATGGCCTCCACAGCTTCACATACAGTATGATGGCTCCCACAGCCTCTTATTCACTGTGATAGGTCTCATACAGTATAATCACCCCCAGAGCTCCCTATATAGTATGATTTCCCCTACACAGTATGCTGGCAACCACAGCCCCCCATAAAATGGCCTCCACACAGTATACCGCCCCATAGACCTCACAGAGTATGCTGCCCCCCACTGCATTCCCACCCAGTATGATGACCTGTTTCCCACCACAGCTTAGCCCTGTAGCACCTATGTGCAGTATGTGGACTGAGGCTGCGGGCAGCACACAGTGAGGACATGACGCCTCCTGGGCTGAGACTCCGCTGCCCTGGTTGAATGGTGGTACAGGGAGCAGACGGCTCACTCCGCCACTGTCATATTCAACTATATGTGCACCCTGAAATGAAGACACAGGGCGGGGGGGATCACAGCACCAGACCACCCCCGACTCACCAGCCCCATAGCAGGACTCCAGTGTTTCTCCGGCTGTCCCTTGCTGCAGTTTGCGTAGGTCTGATATATCCCATACCGGTCTACGGTCCTGATTTTGTCTGTATAGTTCTGACAACCAGATCGTAAATGGGGTGGAAATTAGCAAAAATACTTGCTAAAGCTGGAGATCTGGATCTGAAACCGAGTAATCCGCCTCCGGCAGTGAAGAAACTTTTCAAAAGTAAAAATAATACTGTTTTGTGTACACAGCTCTTACGAAGACCTATGTGTCTCCATGGATACGGATCACACAATACCTGCCCGGTCTTATTCTTTTGTCACGTGTTACTGCATTCTGTCTGATCACCGGTCACATCGGGACCCAAATCTGCACTCAGGATTGGGGGGTCTCAGCGCTCAGAAAGTCTCATACAATGTTTGTACCCGGCAGAGCATCCTAATCCTTCATGTACCCGACCCCCCGCGTCCCTCCCACTCCCAAAATAAAAAGATTCTGATCTGTGTTTGTGTGAAAATATGGGCAGGACACAACCCCCATCCTCCATCTGCTCCAGCTTTGTTAGATTTTGTTCCCGGAGTCTCAGATATGTGCTTAATCCACAGCGGGAGGATAACGAGTGGGGACTACAACCCTCACTATCACACACCGTGTAGAATGGCTGGGGATTGTAGTCATCTGTGTATAGACTGTAATAGAATGGTATGGTGTCCATACTTGGAGTTGTAGTCCTCTATTACACTGATGTTGGGTAGTGTAGTCTTTGCATGGAGGATAATAGATTTGTGTAGCTGTATTAGACATACAGTATAATCGTCACATTGGGGGTTGTAGTGCTCTTATGTGCAGAGAACAGGTGGCTGGTATTATAGCCATGTTGAGAGTTGTAGTCTTCCAGTTGCAGAGGGTAATGGTAATGTAAGTGGACACATCCTTGTGATCAGTCATATTGAGGGTTGTAGTCCTCTATGTCTAGAAGATGATAGTATTGTGGTCACGGTGGGGGTTGTAGTATTCTGTACATAGAGGATGAAAAGGCACTACAACCCTCAACATGACCATAATACAATCCTATCATTCACTGTACATAGAGCACTACAACTCCCAGTGTGACCACAGTACAATTATATATATATAGTGGAAGGTAGAATTGTATTATGGTCATGTTGGGGGTTGTAGTACTCTGTATACATAATAGAATTCTAATATGGTCATGTTGGGGGTTGTAGTACTCTGTGTATGGAGAATGATAGAATTGTATTGTGGGCATGTTGGGGGTTGTAGTCCTCTGTGTATGGAGGATGACACCATTGCACATCTGTTCTCATCCAGTCTTCTCCTTTCTTCCCCCCAGGCGCTCGCAGGGGCCCTAATGCTGCACCTGCCCTAAATGCCATATAGGGCCACCCTCGTCCGCCCGTGTAGCCGCCCTTCCTCTCCTCCTCTGCCGCCTCCTGGAACATTCAAATCTCATACAAATCCCCTCCGAGCTTCATTTGACTTCTGCCCGTTCGTAGATGCAAAGCAGGAGATAAACGGCCGGAGATAAGAGGCAAAAACATCCCCGAAGTCTGGTGTCCGTTGGCAGCTGCAGGTAAGAGCGGACATCCCTGTGGAGCTACGGGACGTACCCCGGGGGGCAGGACCACACAGAGGGGTATAACCTGTGTACTCTTACAGCTCATTCTCTGCGGGGTCTTCCACTGAACAGCAGCAGCCATGGATGAGATGGACGCGCCCCAGATGAAGAAGGAGGTGGAGAGCCTGAAGTACCAGCTGGCGTACAAGAGAGAGATGTCTTCCAAGTCCATACCTGAGTGAGTACCGGAGGCGCAGAGTATTTCAGGAGATCACCGGAGCCGTACATAAGTTGTGGGGTAGAGGGACACAGCACAGACTATTGCAGGATGCGTTCATCTATTGGAAGGGAAGTGTAGACATGTTGAATATTATGGAAGAGAGACACTGAGAAAGCAGCACAGAGTATGTAAGGAGGGACTTGTGATTATATAGTGGGCCATGTGCCAGGGAGGGAGTGGAGTGAAAGGCACAGGGTCCCCGCAAAAAGCAATAAATGATCACATCAATTCCTGGGGTGAGGGGGTAGAGTTGGCCCCTATTCCCCTTGTAATGATGTAGGTTATGGAGCCAGTGACCTGGCATCACGGGGTGAAGACTCTGCACTCCATCATCACGGGGTGAAGACTCTGCACTCCATCATCACGGGGTGAAGACTGCGCTCCATCATCACAGGGTGAAGGCTCAGCGCTGCAGCATCAAGGGGTGAAGACTCCACTCACCATCCTGGTGATTAAAACACTTTACAGCCGATTTCCTAATTAGACTTTAAAGAGCCGTAATTAAAAGGCCACTCGTTACTAATGAAAAGCCGAACAGCAGGTCAATAAGGGAAAGCACCGCCACAGCTTCATCCAGTACAGGTGGCCGGTCAGAGCAGAGGCACAGAGACTGGCCGTGTAATGGTTAATGTACTATGTCCAGTGGGGAGTGATAATGGTGCGGACACAGATGCACCAATACGGCTCCTGCTGTATATACTATATTCCCAGCTGCTGCACTTAAAGGTAGAACAGACTCATTTAGCCTTATGCCATCTCTGGCCACCAGGTGGCGATGTTAGATTTTGTCATCAACACCTCATGGTCAAAAAAACAAAGCTCCATCACATCAAGCACGAGGGAAAACAAAGCTCCATCACATCAAGCATGAGGGAAAACAAAGCTCCATCACCTGGAGAGGGGCAAAGGGGATATTTGAGGCAGAGACATAGTTCCATCACCATCTGGAAAGCAGAGACATGGCTCCATTAGGACCCGGGGGGATTTGGGTGGCAGAGGTGTAAAAAGCTTCAGTCACCCAGAGCAAAAGCGCTCCATTGTCACCCAAGAGGAGGGGTGGGCAAAGACATACATAGTTCACTGTCACCTAGGGGGAAAAGAGCTCCATCATCACTTGCGATGGGATGGACAGAGACTTTAAACCAGCCAGTGACGATGGAGCCAAGTCTATAATTTACTTCTCATCTCATCAGAAGCTTGGCCGGCCGCTCTGTGCCTTCCCCATTCTTTGCACTGCAGCGTTGCTTGTTCATGCTGGCCGCTGTCTGAGTAGAGTATGAAGTCTGGAGACTTTTGGTAACTTGTCTCCCACTCCTTTTATTTTAGGTTATTAAAGTGGATAGAAGAGGGGGTGCCCAATGACCCGTTCCTGAACCCTGAGCTGATGAAGAATAACCCGTGGGTGGAGAGAGGAAAGTGCAGCATCCTGTGAGGCTCCGACCCCCGGCACTGCCCCCCACCCGATCTTCTCATTTACTCTGAATGTAACCAATACTGATTATAGGGTGCAGATAGGAAGCCGATGACTGCGCTGCATTCTCCCACTCCACAACGGGGCTCCTTGTCACCCGCGTACCCAGATTCTTACATTTCTCCATGACCAGTAGATAGAGGGGTGAAGATGAGGAACCATTATACTTTACCTTTAGGTTTACACGGTTGGTAAATGCAGGAGAATGCCTTTGCTTTAGTTTAGCAAACTGCTCTGCGATGAGAGGTTCTGCTCTGTGTGCGCTGCGTCACAACCGTAAGACGGCAATAATCAGGAGCGACCTGCGCTGCAAAAGTAGCATGAGAGGCTTCAGGCCCTGGTGCCGCTGTACCCAACAGCGCCCCCCGACTGTACCTTCCAGAATATGCACTATGTAAACAGTCTATGCTTTCCAGGTTGTTGTAATTAATTTATAGAAAATAAGGGGAAACCCTGCAGACCCCCAACCCCTTTGTATTTTTCTGTCCAAAGAATTAAATGCAAAGATTATTATAAAATTGAAAAGAAAATTCATATCTAATAAAAACTTGGTGCATTTTTTTTTCCATCACTGTCAATGCAGTCTTATATCTCCCCCAATGTGATATCATCAGTGGGAAACAACCGATACTAACAATATAACCACTATAATACTGCTCCTATATACAAGAATATAACTACTATAATACTGCCCCCTATGTACAAGAATATAACTGCTATAATACCGCTACGTACAGTAGGGGCAGTATTATAATAGTTATATGGGGGCAGTAATAACAGTGGTTACATTCATCCTAATGTGATTTGTCACTTTCCTTCTTGGCATTATATACAGATAATATTAATACATTTTCTCCATTTTCACACGCTAGTTAAGTAAATTTCAAGTAACTTTATATATTTCACATTTTAATACAAAACACATCTGTATGAATTCTCTCAGAAACATATGAACATTATGAACAAGTCGCCATATGGCAGAACATCTGAAACAGTTCATGGTCATCTCTTGGCCCAAACATGCAGCTCGATCAAACCACCTCGGGCCTCTGGAGAAAATGGACACATTTATAAATTACTGCCGCCATCATTATAGCAGATCCTTGATGTGAACGTTCCTCCTCACAGCATTAGAAACCCCTTCATTAAACCGGAACCAGACATGGCTGTTCCCCACGGCCGTCCCCATCTTCTTTTCTACACAATCTTCTTGTTTGGCGTTAACTGCTAGAAATGAAAATGTCTGATTAGATATAAAGCAAATGCCGAGATTTTCTAGGTGTCAAAATGTTCAGAAACCGACAAAAGACGGCCGAAGGTTTATCATTCAGGACTGGGGAAAAGCCAGGTCACAACTCTCGATCTCACCAGCAGCCATATTGGCCGTCATTCATCTTTTATAAAGAAGAAAAATAAATAGAAGACGAACGACTGGAGCCGAGGTGGATAAAAGAACGAGAGTAGAAGGAACGAGGCGGCCGGAGCCGTCCATACATCACCCCTTCCTATACATCAGATAATGCACCGGGGCCGCAGCTGCGCAGCGCTCCACAGAGGCTCATAACACCAGCCAGCGGATCAATGTGTATAAAATATGTAACGGGCAGGAAGACAGAAGACTCGTCTCCGTGGATGTCTCCTCCGCCATCGTCTCAGCCACTTTATGAGCTTCGTCATAAAAATTTGATTGACCACTTTCCTGTGAGGGCCGGCGAACATGGCGGCCGGCGGCAAAGCTGAATCAGGGAGAAAAGCTTAAAGGGGAACAAGGATAGATGGAAGAACTGTTAATCTCGAAATTAAGTTTTACTTCTGCACCTGCTGAAAATGTGCAGAGGTCTCCGATCTAACCGTCAGCAGAACTGCGGGAGAAGACGGAGCTCGATTTCCTTAAGATAGGCAAATCCCTGCAACCCTAAAAAGTGAAGACAGCCATTCCAATCTGTTCAGCCCCCATAGTTTTAGCATCCCCCTTATACAAGAGACTGATCGCTGCCATGTTTACATGGGCCCGTGGTCTAGAGCCAACGATCGTAATACGGCCCTAACCTCCATTGTTTAGGTCTCGGCTCAGCCCTGTAAAGCTGCGGCCCCCAAACCATCCTGCAAACTAGGGCAAGAGTGTTACCTGTAAGCGCAGAGGTGACGTTCTTTACTATCTGGCGTCCAAAGAAATCTTTTTCAGGCTGAATAGGGAAAAAAAAACAAAAAACTTAGAATCAATTTATTTTACCTACAGTCCTAAAAAACATATATAATATTCCTTTTTTTTGCCGACCTCCAACAGCAGAAATCATCACCGGTTCTGAATCTGGATAGGAAATAATCTCTGAACGCCGGGTGCTGAAATTTGGGATTAATGTCGATGTGCAGTAGAAGTCTATGGTCGTCCTACCTTCTCCTCAAACGTCGTCTTCTTCATGATGTTTTCCAGCCGCTGCTCGTGGTTCAGCGCCGCAGCTTTGCCAGTCGGTTTTACATCGGACTCTTTTACAGATTTCTCCTCTGATTTGTTGCTGATGTCGTCCTGCATAAAGTACAGATAAGGATCGGTGATGGCATCATAAATCAATCAGTTCTTGTGCAGGCAGGTTACTTTCCCACATTTTAATGTCCGTATTACTTCCCATATAGGACAGTATCTGGAGAAGTCGCACTATTACTATATCCTTGTCTGTACTGACCAGGAGTTCACTAGAGAAGAAGCCGGACAGCACGAGGCAGCCTGGGTTCAATCTCAGGACATCACCTGACTTCTCTGGCGATTTCATCAGTCTCTGCACTACATGCTGCCGAGCCCCCAACCCCTTGCGTCTTCACTGGCGGAGGTATCTAGGATACACTGTAAACACACGGTCTTATGGGGACGGCATGTTACGCCACTCTGCGTCTTCAGGGAGCGCTGTCAGATCGCAGGGGTAATTATGAGAATAATGACTGCTACAAGGTAACCAAGGACTTAATCCTGCTGCAACTAATGAAGGGACAGAGGTGCTGACATCAACTGTAAAATGATAGGGTGCAGTATCGGCATTTACCACTAGGGGCAGTAGAAGACACCTAGCTCCTCACACAGGACATCACTGGTCCCCACTGATGTACATGGGTCTTATCTTACATGGACATCATAGTAGGGATTGTTTGCTCCTCTAAAACAGAGTCTGTCAGTCGCTCATTTCACCCCCCGAAACGAGCTCAGCTCTTCCTTGCTGCCCTATGTACATGCATTCCTATTACGTGCCCTATGCAGCCCCAGCAGTGCAGTGCAATGGCTGACTGGTGAGTGCAGAGGTCTCGCATCACTGAGGTCTGACATTTACACCAGTCCCCGGGCAACATCTGCCGGAAGTTTTCACCTTCTACTGTGTGTAAAGATTTCCACCAGCACTAAAAAAAACACAACGGTAATTAGGAGACAATTAGCCAGAGTACGTCAGCATGGACGAGTGCCTGGGATTAGAAAGTCAGCCCCGGAGGAGACTGGAATGGAGGCGTCACGCGCAGAGAGTGGAGGAAGACAGGAATAACTCACCCGACACACAAAATGCAAACTCCACTGGCAGAATATTGAGTGCAGCTCTGGATGTAACCCATGATCAGTAATGTAATGTATGTACACAGAGACTGCACCAGCA
>VIAB01000492.1:56723-68310 GCA_009801035.1 Oophaga pumilio
ATAATTGTGCCCATTACCAATACAAGTACAATAATATCCCTAATTTCATTGCAGCCATAAGATCAATGATACAGCCACATTCCCTGGTAGAGTGCTAAAACACGTCGCCTTGGTTACAGCTCCGGTCTCGTGACCGGATCATGTGACCTGGTGATGCGGTTGCCGAGCGCCATCCACTCCGTGACATCACAACATGGCGGCTATGCACTGCAACACAGGTCTAATTCATTACCTAATTAATACATGACTATTTAAGATTGGGTATACTCATGCTACTTCACCTCCTGAAGAAACTGCAAGCGGCGGTGAAATGCGTGTCGAGGTGCGTCTTAGCTGTCCGCATACCCTTGCATCATGGACACAGGTATTGACTATTGATACTTTATTGTGGCTCCTGTGATTCTGGTCTTTGCCCTATGCACTTTTATATTGATTCTCTGTTCACTATTTATCCTTCTGAATTAATTACCAGAATTTATCTATCCATCAGGTTAAATGATAATGATATATCATATATGGACTGATTTTGTGTAATATACACTTATGGTCCTGTATGCACTATAGTCACTCTAAATTGATTTGTGATATGGTCCAATGTAATGGGTGTTTATATAAACATATCTAATGTGATTTCATACACTTTAGTACTGATATTTTTCTGATATGTTTTATGGGGCTAACTGCTTTGTCTAGTCTCATGTACTGTATATTGTCCCGGATACAATTTTGTTGTCCTATTTATGTTGTTTTGTTTATTTTTTTGTTATATTGTTTAATAAAATTTTGATAATTTTTTTTACATTACTGGCATTGGCAGATCCTTCAGATGTTCTCTTTACGTGTCTATAGAGTGCTAAAACTTGTCTGACACCATCAAGCTATGTAATGAATACTATTTCAAGCTCATGCCCCATAATAGCAGAGCTAAATGTTGCATAACTGTACCATCCCCATGGCCTAGATCAGTGCATGGTAGCTGCATGCCCTAGTATAGTCTTGTGATATTACCGTTACCAGTTAAGACACATTACACAACTGCTCAACCATGTGCTCCATACTAGTTTACGCCATCCAGAAACCTCATGAGACAAGTCAGTGCAATTATATGTCCTAAGCTAGTGCAGCTTTATGGACCAAATAAAATATCTGCATACCCCATGCCATTTCCATTACATACTCAAAAACAGTACAGTCAGATCATCCATTAATACCAGTAAGTCAGCTGACATGTCCCATGCTACGTCTGCCAAATTCCTTGTACAAATTCTGTCACAAATCCTATAACCCTATAACAATGCAGACCAAAAATCTATTCCTCTATAGTTACTGTATATTCCTAGTATATGAGAGTGCAGACATATGCTCTGGTAAACTGCAGCCACATGGCCAATAGTATAGCAATTATATGATTCACACCAGTTCAACTACATGAGCCATAGCTGTGTAATGTGAGAAAAAAATAGCTTTAACTGTTAAATCAGACAATGTATCATACTGAAATTTGCACTGGACATACCTTGGTTCATGAGAAACTGATGCTTTAGATCAAGTGTTGAAAATGTTCACTGTTCACATCCAAACATGAGTGCATGTGCAACAGCAAGGCTGCTAAAAAAATCAGAACTCAGTGTCAGGTTGAGACAGTGTACAAGGTATTTGCTTATCACAAGCAACTGAACTGAGTGTTTGCATTTGTTGTGCCATCTATTTGCGATGGGAAACAATTGTTTAAAAAGAAAACAGAGAAAAAATGTTTAAAAAATGTAAATATTAACTGTGCATCTCTCAATTTACACACTTGTTTTACTAGTCCAATTTGACAAATGCATATGCAGCATCTATACAACAACTTGATGTTTCATTTTGCTTTCTGTATATGTTCCAATATAACTAGCAATTTGTGATATATCCATTTTAGCAGGTTTGAAATATTGGTGTTGAAAAGATTATTAAAAATTAATTATAGTGTTGTACCAAAGGTATTGTTAAAGAAAGGGTTTTATTAGTGTATAAATTGGACAAGTGCAAGGCAAGAAATTATTGCATTGCATTCTGAAAAATATTTTTCAATGAGTCAGTGCTGAGCTGCAAGTATTTCCTCAGCTGGAATCAGGCATATCAGACAAGACTCACTGATGCAAGTCAATGGGTGCGAGAAAAAACAATGGATAGCGCACGGACAATGCATATACTGTAGTAAGATAGATAGATAGAATAGATAGATAGAATAGATATCCTGCCGATATATTTTCAGAATTTCCATACATGTTATTAGCTTGCACACTAGATCCTTTTATGTGGAATTTATAGTTAAGATTTTTAGGCTTGTTTAGCGTAATAAATAAATGAAAACCATGAAGTTGGGTCGCCCCTACATTATAAAGCCAGCAAAGATAAAACAGACAGCTGTGACATGATATTATCAGATGGGAAGGTCCATGGTTATTTGGCCTGTCCCTGTCTAAAAATACCAGCCTTCTTCCACTCCAGAAGTAGCGCATCTGACATCATAGGAACTTTTTCCTGACTCGCAATGCTGCTAGGATCACTGGAAGCGATGTGATTGCGGCCGGGTAAACGACTCTATGCACCCACTCAACTGGGCGCCAATCTCACACACCTGGTGAGAGATGGATATATACCTGTATGAGCACACACATTTACACAGCCACCTGAGGAAGCCCACGTGAAACAAGCACTGGGAATTTGACACACACAGGCACAGGACACTTTATAGGTAAGCACTGGTCACTGTATTGTTGCTTTTCTATTCATGAATTATCTACACTATCTGACCTTATTGATATTCTGCATTAAGTGATCACCTCTATTACAGTCACTTGACCTTAAATATTACTTGTATTCTACCATAATGTCACTGGACCCTATACTTTACATGCATTTTATTCCATGTGGATTCAGGAGTCAACTAGTGGCCATTATCGAGTATCAATGTCTGCACTATTTGAGACCACATACCTAGATGAACCATTTTATATATTGTTATCTGTTGTCAGCTATCTATGGTATTTTTGTGCAAAACTTTGTGCCTGCTTCCAAAGTACTTACAACATTTACATGTCCATTGTGTTGTTACATTTTTGTGTCCTCACCAATTGACAAGCTACTATTTTTTTAGGACTACTATGTATTTGTCGCCTACCTAAAAAATGTTCATAATAAACAATTTACTTTTTTCCTGATCAGCCTCTACATTTTATCTTTTACCTTGTGGTTCATATACTCAATTTTTTGTACTTATGTCTTCTAAAAACATGGTTCCAATAAACTTCTGGCTTGTCCAGGTGATCTTTAGAAAACTGCAGATTTTCAACAATGTGTCAGGACGATTAATATTTTTTGTTTACCTTTTGGGCATTCCAGCCCTCTTTCAAGATGGCATCTTTTGTCTCATGTGCCATTGTCTTCCTGCCTTATAACCCCACCCTAGCCTCTAGTCAGTGCTAGAGTATTCTGCTTGTGTCCTGCTTCTGGTCCTGGTTGCTTCCTGGTATTCTACTTGCTCTTGCAAACCTCTGCGGATATCCTGTTTCTCCGCTCTCAGAGTTTCTGCTCCGTACACCAGTTTTTAGTATACCTTCTGCTTCTGGCTACTCGTGTTGCTTCCATCTGCATTTGTTGAACACGTATGCAATTGCCTCTCTGCAACACCTGAGACTTCCTACCCAGACCTCAGAAGTGAGGACTCTCAATTCTAAATATTTTTCTACCCAGGCCTCATAATATATGAGTTAATATATTATTTGAACTGGCTTCTATATATATATTTATCCGTGTATGGACTAGACAAGAACTTACTTGTTTCAAGCATCCTCAAGTATAACTTGCTTCACAAACTGCTCCGCTGATTGCATTTTCCTCTGAGGTTTTCCAACAGACTCTGTTAAGTTGTAGTCAATATTTACACTGAGTGTTTATGGGCTTTGAGTTTTTCCTTGCAGTTGTTTGAAACACTGTGTGTTATAATATAGACTTTACCACCTATAAACTGTGTTCTGTAGTATCTTTGCTCCACGCAAAAAGTCTCCTAAGTTATCCATTATAATTATTACACAATTTTCTGTTTGGACAAAAATGGCCTTCTCTTTGCAATAATGTCATGCATATCACTGTTGTCTAGTTGACCTCCTGATGGTGGGTAAATGCATGAATGTTGATGATTACAAATGTGAGAAAGACCTTTAGTTGCTTAGATGTTAACTTGGCAGTTTTGTGACCTTGTGGATTATTATATGCCTTCCTCTTAAGGTACTGCCACACTTAGTGATCTCGTTAGCGATCTCAATAACGACGCAAGCTAATGAAATCGTTTTTGTGATTGTTTTAATGTCGCTAGTAGCTGCCACACTTAGTGATCTCGTTAACGACGCATAAGCGGTTAGCGATCTCATTAACGACTTTAACGGTCATTGCGATGTAAAAAACAGCGCACATCGCTCACAAAAGGTGCCAGACACAGCGATATAGGCTCACCAGCGGGACGCCAACGATCTAAATACGGTCCAGAACTCTAGTGAACGATCAGCGAGATCACAGCAGGGGCCACGTCGTTGCTACATGCCACACACGTTAGCGTCACGAACAGCGACGCTGTTTAGTGTGGCATACCCTTTAGAGTGATCTTTATCAACCTCTCCTAAAAGTTTAACAATGGGCTTGAATTTTCTCCACTTGTACACAGTCATTTTGACTGTGAATTGGTGGAGTTCGGTAACTTTAGAGATGGTTTTGTAACCTTTTACATATCAAAGAACTGACCGGCACATCCAAACATAGATCTAGTGTGAGCAAGTGCTAAAACCTAGAGTCATCAACTCAAACACATTCAAGAAAAAAAGGTAGCACACTGTAGCGCTATAGCTTGCGGACACAAAATATGAAAAAAGATGAAAAATGAATTGCATTACTGCCTTAGAAATATAAAAAATTGAGGTCAGTGCAAAAAAAGACCAATTTATGTGCACCTGGAAGCCACGTTAAGGCTCTTCTCGTGCTCCAGGTCCTAACTATGGCAATCCTCACTTAGAAAAGTCTGTATGCATTGGAACATATGAATCCTCTCTTCAGACTAAAATTTACATCTTTGTGGAGGGGTAATGAACCTGGTATAATTAAAACGCCTGTGACCAACAGGTGGAGTGCTCAGGTAGAAGGTAAATGAATAAGTATTAAAGAACTGACCGGCACATCCAAACATAGATCAAGTGTGAACAAGTGCTAAAACCTAGAGTCACAACTCATACACATTCAAGAAAAAAAGGTAGCACACTGTAGCCCTATAGCTTGCTGACACAAAATATGAAAAAAGATGAAAAATGAAATGCATCACTGCCTTAGAAATATGAAAAATTGAGAAGTTTTAGTGCAAAAAAAGGTCAATTTATGTGTACCTGGAAGCCACGTTAAGGCTCTTCTCGTGTTCCAAGTCCTAACTATGCCAATCCTCACATAGAAAAATCTGTCTGCATGGGAACATATGAATCCTCTCTTCAGACTAAAATCTACATCTCTGTGGAGGGGTAATGAACCTGGTATAATTAAAATGCCTGTGACCAACAGATGGAGAGCTCTGGTAGAAGGTAAATGAATACAAATAAAAGAACCAACCGGCACATCCAAACATAGATCTAGTGTGAAGAGGTGCTAAAACCTAGAGTCATCAACTCATACACATTCAAGAAAAAAAGGTAGCACACTGTAGTGTTATAGCTTGCTGACACAAAATATGAAAAAAGATGAAAAATGAATTGCATCACTGCCTTAGAAATATGAAAAATTGAGAAGTCTTAGCGCAAAAAAAGGCCAACTTATGTGTACCTGGAAGCCAAGTTAAGGCTCTTCTCATATTCCAGGTCCTAACTATGGCAATCCTCACTTAGAAAAGTCTGTCTGCATGGGAACATATGAATCCTCTCTTCAGACTAAAATCTACATCTCTGTGGAGGGGTAATGAACCTGGTATAATTAAAACACCTGTGACCAACAGGTGCAGTGCTCAGGTAGAAGGTAAATGAATACATATTAAAGAACTGACCTTTTACAGTCTGACGAGAATCAACAATTATTCTTCTGGGGTTTTCAGACATATACTTGTTTTGTGCCGTATACTCTACCACAAACATGAATTTTGAAGAATAGACTAGACAGATTCCTGTTAAAAAGGGAACCTTTCACTTGAAACAATGCTATCAAATTGCCAATATGTGGTTAATCTGCAGGTCAATAAGGGTTCTCAACCTGCACAGCACTGAATCTAAGACCCCCACTGCTTTGAGGAAATTTAATAAAAAATCATCTTGAAAGCATTTGGGTTTCAGTCACGAGTGCATTACCAAAGCATGTTTAGTCACCGGTCTGAATGTAGAGCGGTGACTGTAACTTTGCCCCACAGCACTGACTGACAGCTCATTCAGCATTAGGGCCTGCTGTCAGAATGTGCTGTGTTTGCGGTTACAGTCATTGCTTTCTATACACGTAGTGGTGACTGAACTCGCACTGGCTTTGCCCTCGTGAATGAAACCCAGATGCTAAGGAGAGGAAAAAAGTTAATTTTGTCTCAGCTCCAGGGGTCTAAGTGATGGGCAGGTTCAGAACGCTATTAACCACATATCTGCAGGCTAATAGAATTTATTCACTTGACAGATATCCTTTAAATAGATAAAGTAACCCACCCACAAGTGATTGATATCCCATTGATTGAAAACACCAAACTATAACTTCACCTGCAAATTCAAATTATCTGTGAACCCTAAGAATTCACATACTTTTGCCTCTCACAGACATCTCATATTGGATTACATTTCTAAAAAAAAAAAATGACGAAGTCTAGTATTTGTAGCTCATTTGTTTTATTTGGTTCTCATAATCTATTTTTAGGACTTGTGTGAGGATTTAATGTTTTTTTGTCAAATTTATGCAGACATATGGCAAATTCTGAAGGGTTTACAAACTTTCAAGCAACATCTTGTATCATAAACTATATGTTCACCTTGGAATCTCGGGGAGAATCATAAAATATAATGAAATGCATGTGCTCGGGTTTGGTTACAATTGTGTTTAGTCTTCTCCTGTCTTATGTATTTATTGTGAAATCCCAAAACTTAGAATGTAGAAAGTATTTGAAATGCATTACTGTTTCTATAACTACACTGTGAGCTGGCATTAAAGTATTAAAGCATTTGAATGGAAATTTAACTATGAATTTAGCTGGACTACTTTATCATTCTGCTTCAAACTTTCACATATTTATTAATTACATATTTACAGATTTCTGGAAAAAGAATCATGAGCAAATATTTTTTCATAGTGACCATAGTCTTAGTGATCTTGATCTTTTTAACTGTTGTTGATCTGAAATTCACAATTCTGATAATTACAGAAGAACATGCTGTGCATTTTAGTTTAAATTGAGTTATGCATGATCTACAGTAAAACAGTGTAAATACCATAGACTTTAGATACAAATTTTACATTATTGGAGGATATTAATGTTTATTGATTGAATATGTTTTGACGACCAAAATCATGTTTTATACGCAAGAATCAAAAGGTAATTGTAGTTTATGTGCACAGTCCAGTGCGTATACATTATTTCAGTATGGGAAGATGTTTTTTATTTACATTTTTGTTTAAATTATTCATCCAAGGACTTAGTTTTGATACACTTATCTTGTCATCAATGGGACACTTAATCAGAAAAATTATCAGAAAAAATAAAATAAAAACATGCTGAAAAACAGAGTTGTTTATATGAAATATAACATCAACAGCACAGAGGTTAATGTTAAAATAACACTACTGCTTTATAATTTTTAAACATACTTTGTTGAAAATTTACTAAATGTGATGCTTCATATGACACTCAAAAAGGGATTATCTTGCAGTACAGTTTAATAATCTATCCTTTGGTAGGGTCACAGAACAGATTTTCTCTCATCTAAGAAAAATGGGGCCAATTATGCTAATTACACTCTGATCAGAGTCTGATCAAAGTTTGATCAGTGTGATTTGATTTTCTCGTATGTGGAGAAAAAAAAAATTCACTGTGTTCTTCATTTTGTCAGCCTGTGAGAATTGGACTGTACTCGGATGTCATCACACTGTAAATAAATTCAAAGATATATAACAATTAGGGATGAGCGAGAACTAAAATGCTCGGATGTTCTTTTCCATTAACGAGTATAATTGGAGGTCTAGGGGCAGTGAAAATGTTGAAATGGATTTAAAAAGTACTGAATGGAAGGAAAACAGCATGGGGAAGACCCCTTGAGGCATCTCTGACTCCCACATTTTCTGCTAAGAACAATGGGGCACAATCAATAAGAAATTGCAGTCTGCAGTAAAAAAAATTTTAAAAAAACATTCTTTCCTATATGAGTTGAAAATTAAGCACATTATTAAAAAGGAATTAAAAATAATTTAGGTAAACCAAAATTGATTTTTTAATTAATTTTTATAATATTTTTTATTTTTTTTGTTTAAAAATTTGAAATTTCAGTGTCATTTATGAAGGAAGCAAGAACTGCAAACAATTAGATGGAAGAGGGACTAATATAAACCCTTTATTAGACATAAAGAAGGGCCTCATACACATTATGTTTTAATTGTTATATATTGGTACTCTTAGACTCATAAAGGCTATGTATTAAGTGCAAAGCCTGCCAAAAAATATAGACAGGATCATCCATACACTCTTGAAGGCACAAACTGTAGTACCACATTCAATTATTGTGAACAAAGTGTAGTTGTGATACTCCTACATTCATAAAGGATCTGCACACAGTGCAAAGCCAAAAATATGATAAGGATGATCATTTATACAACTTTCAAGGAACCAAATTTATTGACTCATAAAATAATTGAGAAAGTGTAGTTGTGGCACTTCTGCAGTCATAAAGGCTTTGCACAAAGTAGAAAACAAGGAAAAAATGATAAGGATGGTGATATAGTTATCTATAGACCCATAAAGGCAACAACTGGCAGGTCTCATTCAAATGTTTTCAAAAGTGTAATCGATGTACACTCATAAAGGCTTTGCACAAAGTGCAAAGCCAGGAAAAAATTATAAGGCGGGTCATCTAGTCATCCTTAGACCCTTAAAACACTTAAAGGCAACAACATTCAGGCCTCATTAAAATATTTTGAAAGTGTTGTTGATGTACTCCTACACTCATAAAGGCATTGCACAAAATGCAAAGGCAGGAAAAAAATATAAGGATGGTAATGAGCCATACATGAGACAGGGTCTGGGCCAGCAATTACAATTTTAAGTTTAAGTTACAAAAAAAAATAAGAGGTGGGTGAGGAACCGGTATAGGCCTGCTATGCTGTGAGCCCTGATACCTCATGTAACAACTCAAACTGCTTTTCTGCTCAGCCACACTCAGTAGCACAAATATCAGCTTCATAGACTACTATTGTTAGAAAGGACAATTGCACAGATACTTGACTAAAAGTTAGTGCAGGCCTGCTGGTCTGGGAGCCCTGCTGCTACAGGCAACACACATGAAGGAGACCCAACTTGGAGTCCAAATATTTCCAAAAATTAGAGGCAGACATTGGGTAAAGTGGTATCAATTGACCCACAGTAGCAATGTTATAATGGCACAGCAGTCAGGCATGGGCCATGAGTCAGGTTCTGAGCCAGCATTTACAGTTGTATTTAAGATGTGGGTGAGAAATCAGTGTATGCCTGTTGTGCTGAGAGCCCTATCAAATTCAGGCAACACACATGAAGGAGACCCAACTTGGAGTCCAAATATTTCCAAACATTAGGGTCAGGAACCAGGAAAAGTGGCATCAACTGACATACAATAGAAATTTTATAATTGTGCAGCATGCATTAATGGAACAGGGTCTCGCCGAACATTTCTAACTTTCAAATTGATCAGTAAGAGGTGAATGAGTGACAGGTGTGAGTATAGTGCCCTGAGACCCCTTCCGCTACAGGCAACCACAAGATAGACACCCAACTTAGAGTTTCCACATTTAAAAGAATCTGAAGACACATTTTGAGAGAAAGCTGGCTGCCAGGCATGACAAAACCGCCAAGGCGTGACTGGTGAGCTAAGACCACTCTAACAATTTTGAAGACCAAAATGCAAAAGGGTTCAAAACCCCCCTGATGGCATCAATATTGAGCTCAAGATACTCCTGCACCATTCTCTCCATTTATTAACTATGTGTCAGGCTTGTATTCTGTTCTTCTGGTGCACGGGATGGTCTAAAAAATGTGGGAAATAACTCACAGAAATTGCTTATGCCACTTACACAGCTGCTGCTAATATTTTTACGCTGATGACTCGCTATTTCCAGGGTTGGAAGTCTAGAACTGTAAAGCACACTGTCTGCCTCATTGCTGTCTTGGGAAGAAAACTGCACTTAAAAATGTCTACAAGTGTGTTTCTATACTCCAGCATGTGAGTGTCCCTTTCCAGGGGAGAAGCATCTGGCAAAATATACTCTTGCACCATGGATCTAATAGAGTGGCAACCCTGTAGTAAGCATTATTTCTAATCCTAACAATAAGGGCATCATGTTGCAGATAGTGCAGCAAGAAGGAGATCATGTGTCGGGCGCTTCCATTATGTCCAAGTTCTTGGTGGCGGGGTAATACTGATGCTTGATTTCTCCATCCCCTCCCACCAACCACGGACAACAGAGAGGGGATCATTATCCTCTTCATCTCCTGACTGTTGCTCGCGCATCAATTCTTCCTATTCACCCTAATCCACTTTTCCTCTGCTCTTGCATCTTCACTAACAGTTTGTCTAATGCCAAGAGCACTTCGATTGTTTCAATCCACTTCTCCCATGTCACCCGCAAATGTGATGACAGTCCGGAACTTATAGATATCGTTATCTATTCCGCATCATTCTCTGCTTCCTCCTCTTTCTCTGGGACCACCACCTTCTCCCGCAGACTATTGAAAGTATGCTTCATCATATACTTGACCAGAATAGTGATGCTGACAAAAGCATCATCAGTGCTATCTATCTCAGTAGCCATTTCAAAACTGTTCAGAAGGGTGCAAAGGTCCTTCAGTTGTTGCCACTTCGCAACAATGATTTGAACAGCATCCATACTGCGTTGGCGCAGGCTATGTAGAATGACATACTGCCACAGGGCTCTTTGCTGCTGACAGAGTTGCTGCAAGATGTGCATAGCGGAAATCCACCATGTCAGCTCATTGCATATCGACCGGTAGGCAAAAATACCTGTGGATCGATGTAAAACGATGACCACGGGGTACGAATGGCAGAAGTGAGCACAGCGACTGCGCTTTCTGCAGCAGTGCATACAGGCTGGGATAGTGGCGGAGAAATTGCTGTACCACCAGCTTGAGGATGTGAGCCATGCAAGGCACATGTGTGAGATTGTGCTGGCGTTGGGCCACCATCAGGTTTGCACCATTATTGCACATGGCTTTTCCTGGCTTCAGGTTCAGTGGACACCGCCATTGCTTAAACCCGGCCTGGATATTTCTCCACCACTAGTAAGCAGTTTGACTGCGATCTTTAAGGCATATTAACCCCTCTCTGCCATCAGACGTACTATTCCGTCCATG